>OX465282.1:110030852-110146301 GCA_949987705.1 Thereva unica
CAGGCCATCGTTACATTGTTCTTGTTGTTTTTGCTGTTTTTGTTGGTTTTGTTGTTTTTGCTGTTTTTGTTGGTTTTGTTGCTTTTGCTGTTTTTGTTGTTTTTGCTGTTTTTGTTGGTTTTGTTGTTTTTGCTGTTTTTGTTGGTTTTGTTGTTTTTTTCTGTTTTTGTTGGTTTTGTTGTTCTTGCTGTTTTTGTTGCTGTTGTTTTTGCTGTTTTTGTTGTTTTTGCTGTTTTTGTTGTTTTTGTTGTTTTTGTTGTTTTTGCTGTTTTTGTTGTTTTTGCTGGTTTTGTTGGTTTTGTTGTTTTTGTTGTTTTTGCTGTTTTTGTTGGTGTTGTTGTTTTTGTTGTCTTTGCTGTTTTTGTTGGTTTTGTTATTTTTGCTGTTTTTGTTGTTTTTGCTGTTTTTGTTGTTTTTGTTGTTTTTGTTGTTTTTGCTGTTTTTGTTGGTTTTGTTGTTTTTGCTGGTTTTGTTGGTTTTGTTGTTTTTTGTTGTTTTTGCTGTTTTTGTTGGTTTTGTTGTTTTTTGTTGTTTTTGTTGTTTTTGCTGTTTTTGTTGTTTTTGTTGTTTTTGCTGTTTTTGTTGTTTTTGTTGTTTTTGCTGTTTTGCGTTTTTTGTTGTTTTTGCTGTTTTTGTTGTTTTTGTTGTTTTTGCTGTTTTTGTTGGTTTTGTTGGTTTTGTTGTTTTTGTTGTTTTTGTTGGTTTTATTGTTGTTTTTGTTTTTGTTTTTGACATGAATATGTCTTATCCTTGGGGTCTATTCATGTCTACTGTGCCATCGAGAAGCCATGGCACTTTTTTTTCTCTTCGCACGATCAGTGCAAAAGTGCCCATTGCAGCAAGTGATTGTGAGAATTTTTATTTATTTTTTTTAGAAGCAAATCGTGATTAACACTGGGCGCTTTCAGTAATGCAGGATGCGTGCGCAATTGACTTATGATGCTGGTCAAACGACTTTCGAATATTAGACGTCAATTTAAGGAGAGCAGTGTCCCAGCTATGTCGTTTTTGAAACCCAGATTGCTATTCGTTAAGGACTTGAATTCGTATACAAAACTCAAGTATTTGGGCAGCAATAAGCTTTTCAAGAACCTTAGCCAAAAAAGGATGTATAGGTACTGATGGGACGGAAATTCTGGGGGGCAGAGGATGGGCATTTAAGAATAGGTGTGATTAAAGCAAGTTTCCACGACGAAGGAAACTTAGAAACAGTGAGGCAATGGTTAAAAATGTGAGTCAGGCCCAGCAAGAGACAATGTATAAGCATATTTAGGAATCTAGGAGGTATTCTCTCACTACCGGCCGCTTTTGTCTTAACTGATTTTAGAGCAAGGGAATCGACGCAATGAAAGCAAAAGCCATCAGGGGATATGGAGGGGAGAGTATTAATCTCGGCAGTCATATGGGGTCTGTTCAAGATTTCTGCTATAGCAGCTTTAGTAGCAGAATTTTTAAACTGTCAAATTACAGCAAAGCAAGAAAAAGCTGCTATAATATCTTGAACGCAAAAAAGCTGCTAGCATAGCTTTGTGTTAATGTATGTGTATGAGTATTTCTTGCAGTCAACTATTCCTCTCCCTACAATTAGAAAAAAGCCTGGCCGTGCAGTTAAAATCCCTAAATTTATTATTTAATATGTATTAATGTAAACAAAACCTCACTCGAGTCAGTCATTTTGGCAAAACGACCAATGACATTTACACACACATGTATGATTTACGTAGCTGACTGCGAGCAACAAAAAGCAGCTACATTAGCAGCTTTTCTCGAATCTTGAACACAAAAATAGCAGCTTCGTTAGCAGCTTTTTTGCTGTTTTGAACAGGAAAAGCATGACAATAGCTGCTAAAAGCTGCTATAGCAGAAATCTTGAACAGACCCATGGTTTCCAATGAAATGTTGATTCAGGCTTTCTGGACATAGATTATAAGGCGCAGTGACATTTTTAGAATGCACGGCTAAGGAGCGTAAGTTATTCCAGACAGTTTTGGCTGGAATCGAAGGATTAAGGCTGTATCAGATCCAAAGCAGCGCAACAAAAATATCAGCAGCAAACTGTTTCTATTGGTCAAAGCGGGTCACATGACCACAGAAGCAGCACTGAATGCTGCCGCTGCATTTTCATTCCTAATCCTAATTTTGCTGCCCATCAAGGCAGCTTTTTTTGACATTTCAGTTTTTTATTTAAGACGAAAAAGCGTTTGCTGCCTGTTGCTGCTACAACGAATCTGATACAAGAAGCAGCATGCCGCCTCTTCCGCTGCTGCTGTCGCTGCTCAAAAATTTGATCTGATACGGCCTTTAAACTTGCGAGCATAATAACTTCTCTTAGTCTCCTTAATTTTTGAAGTGACAATGTTCCAGATACGCTTGAAAGAACGAATGGCAGTAGCACTTTTAAGTTTTTTCGATCAGCAATAAATAAATGCCCGTTCAGCAATAAGCGATTTTATTTCTGCAGTAAACCAAGATTTAGATTTGGCGGTAAGAATTTTGCACTTTAAAGGTACAAACTTATCGTATAAGATGAACAGAAACTTATCGTAGAAGAGTAACAGTCATCAACGTCAGTCATGGTGAAAATAGTATCCCAGTTAAGGCAAGAATATCTGCGTACGAGTTCAACACGGTCAACATTGGAGCAACCACGATAAATCAGAGTTATCACTTGAGAGGAATCAACAGAAGAGCTGTGGCTCAAGAATAAAATATCGTGATCCTAGGTGGAGAGATTTGGTTTAGAAAGATGATAGAGTAAATATTATTCTCGCCATTTTCCTTCAAGCCAAGCTTACCATTAGATATTTCACGATGACATGAACGGATATGACAGATTGAATGTGCAAAAGGTGATTCCCTGATGAAATTGGGGGCGAATTTAAATTCAAAGCCTTCTTATTATAGTGCAAAGATAGTGAACGATTTTCACTATGTGTATCTTCTCGCTTTATAATCAAGTTTCCTCAGGAAACCGTTGCTCAAAGGTTTTGCCATAGTAGATACCATCTAGTCTCAATAATCTTACCCATTCAGAAACGAACTCCACCTTCCGCTATCGATTCCCGGGCTATTATGTTTTCCGTCAAATTCCAAAAAAATATATTTTAATAAAACCAATCATTTTTTTTAATCCCAGAATCATAAAACATGAAGACTCTGTGATAAGTACGACAAGTGCATAAAATTCAACGGTACTATGATCCACACATTTTTCTGGTTAAGACTGTTAACATTAAAGCAATTTAGTTCGCCACACAACCCAAGGCAAACCTCTCTCTCAACGGCTAAATCCTGTCTCTCTAAGACCTCCAACTTTTTATTGCTGTCGTCCAGGGGTGAAAATGTGCAAAAAATATTATTAAATTAAACGCCATAAATTAAATTTTCAGAATTATTCATAATGAATATTCCTGGGCAGCTTTTCCTTTAAACTGGGAATGTATGTTGGTCCATGCGGACGATGGTCTCTATACGAGTACATATATGGAATTTGCGCCTGCGGTTACGATATTATTTAATGGTGGCATAATTCAACCCATAAATTAAAATTTTTATTTGTGGAGGATAAAAGATTAATACAGTTTTCATTTCGACCCTTATCACATTTAGTTTATTTAGGATTGTAATAACTCGAGATTTTTATGTGATTTTAATAGTAGAATAGATAAGTACTTGAGGGATGCTTTTGAAGGGTCATAATTTGGACCTAGGAGTCTTTATTGTCTTTCTGTTAGAACTTCGTGGTGGTCAGCCATCAGCGGAGTAGGGGGAATAACATGTAGAATAACATTCACGTGCTGCAACTATTTCCGACTGATGGAAGTGCGATCGTAGCGGCGGCAACTAATAACTAGCCTATGACAGAGGATAGGCTAATATGATGGGCTAGTCCCTTCCAAGTAAAGTTGGCGTGAGGCTAATAACCTCACCCGGAAAAAATAATTTTTATGAAACGAGCAACATTTGTGTCGTTCAATGTAGCGTGGTGGCTCTGTATTTTAGAGCATTGGAGATTGATTTGCTTTGGAGTCGCAGTTTGTCATATCTTTTACGGTGGAGTGGAGCGGCTCCAGGATTTGCTTTGGTTTTGTAGCGGGGGATGAGACGGAATGTGACTCCAAAGCAGATCAACCTCTAGTGTTTTGAAGTGTAGACTTGCACCGATTTTGTTTTGAGGAGCCAGGACTAGTACCCGGTTGTAGACCCTTTAAAGAAGAAGATTCTAACTTCGTGGAACTTTCCATTGCAGAATCTCCGGAATTGTCTTCGCTTCGATATGCATCCCTCATTTTTCCCGAAGGACTTTCCTCTCAAACACGACTAAAAGGTTGAAGCGTATTTTGCTGAGTTTCGGACAATTTGGAACAGCTTGGTCGCTTGATCGGTGGAAAAAATAAGAGCAGCAATTGCAAAAAAGAAAATGAGAACAGGAAAGGATAGGAAACAGCTACACGATGATAAAATAATATCCCGGAGCAGTAAGAGAGATACGCTTATAAAATCCAACATATTACGACGTGACGAATGCGTATCTGCCTATTTCCTCAGAGGAGCACCAGTGCTTGGGTAAACAGTCTTTTCTCGACTACTTTCTCTATGAAACTTAGCTGGGACCACTTCTTTCCAATCCACGAAGTGAGTTTCCAGGACTTTTCACACCGCTCTCGGATTGGACCGTCCTTTTGTCAAATATAATGTAGGGCAAGTTATAAAGAACCTTGCTAAACCTGACCGAACTTTCTAGATCATACATATATGTACATATATGAATATTTTAACAATCATAACAGAGGCGATCTTCAGTAGAACATAGCCAGTATGCAACCACTTGACAAATGATTAATCATTTTCAAACATGGCCGAAAAAAGGAGAACAGCTCAACGACAAGTTTATTAGATCCATTCTGCGTCGTGCGATGACTCAACGATGTCTCGTCCTTCAATTTGATTTCTCATTTCAAAATTTAATTCAGAACTCTCGACATACCCAACCAAACATGCAAAGGACAAAGTAAAATAGAAGAAATCATTCTTGTAAATCATGGCCATCATCCAGATAAGATAAGCTGCTGCAAGTTTTTTGTGTCGACAGAAAATTCAGTTCCTAAGTAGTCCTTGTTGTTATAAGGACATTTAAAATCATCTCACATGAGAAAGATAAGTCCCTTTCAGCAAAGTTTAGAATACCACAAGCGGCTTAACATATAGTTGTGATGTTATAGCTCAAAGTAAGCAACACCCTTCCTCTTACCCTGCTCGGGGGTTGTGCTACGTACGTGATATATCTACAAATTCACAAAATCTTATAAGGATACAATTTCCATTGTCACATTTTTCACTCACTAGAGTAAATTTTGGTTTTAGTTTATGGCTGCTGAAAAAAGTTCACTACGTGCATGAAATGAAAAAGATGTGACCAGAATGTGGCCTATTCTGGATTTTAAAGAGAAAATAGGTCGGCCTTCGGCGACACTCTTACCGTATAGGATGTTTTCAAAAACAGGATTGTTTTCAAAAAGTTCAGTCTCTTTGTCCCCTTAGCCCCCTCTAAATTATTACAACACATAGTCATATTATTAATGTAAAACTACGGTCAAGAAGCCCTTGGGAACTCGTGTTTCAGACGACACAATTGCCAGTTTATGATAGCTCGCTACCACGATGGGCATATCAAGAAATGGTCCTGGCCTTGTCTTTCCGTAACATAAAGGACAAAGATTTTGCTTAAATTTGAATTTTTATTCACTCCAGCACCAACATCTTCTGTCGAAAATATGAATTTTAAGATATCGCAGTGTATTAATTTGCATGAAACAACTTTTTTAAATTCATGGAAAATTTACAAAAAAAAAAATTGTGAGTAACTGGATTTCTAAATTTTTAATTATTCATGTGCCGCGGCTGGATTAATTGATATGAACCTGATGGAAGTTAGTCTTCGAATTGGGCTGTAGCGCCCTTGAAGAAAAAGAACTTAATTAAAAACATTTAAACGACTCAATAGTATAGCTATAGTACAGTTTCCAGAGTAAAAAAATCGCTAAAACTGCAAAAAAAATTGTAGTAGAATGAAATTTGGAATGGTGGGAGTTTAGCAATTGGAGAAAAGGTAACCGTTGAGTTCCGGGCCGTACTTCGTAAAAATCACGAGAAAATCCGATTGAAAGAATTTTCCGACGCTTTCCCGACCGTAGCTCGGAAAAACGTCGAAATTGGAAAAATGTTAAGAAGACAAAATTAAAGCTATGAAAATTCTCAACAAAAAAAGTTATATAAGCTTTTCCCGGAAAACCTCACGTTTGGTCGGAAAATGGAGGGTAAAGAAAAAAAATATGAAAAATTATTTTTTTTTATATTGTTTTCTTTATGCAGGGTGTCCCACCTCAAGTTACAAAGTGGCGGGCTGTAGATAGGCTTTGGATAGACGAACAAAAAATCATCGCTCCCTTCCCTTTCCCGTGAACCTCTTCCAAAAAAATTCAACACGCCCCCCAGCGGCTAAAGCTAGACCTATCCACAGCCCGGCGACGTCGATTATTTCAGGGTTTTTTTTTTATTTTCACTCGAATTTTTAGTGTCGGTTTTCAGATCGGTTCTTTCAATGATAAGAATGTTCACAGGCAATGTAAGTGCGGTAATCCTACTTAATTTTAAATACGTTTACAATGTGCCAACAGAACAGAGTGAATTTAATGAATTCAACTATAGTTTACGTATTCATCTTCTCTTCATATTTGTATTATCCATTCTTAATGCTAGCTGTACTAACAAGTCTCCATCACCCCGTGCCCGTGCCCTATCCTTAAAACACTTAAAGGATATAAAGTGAAAAAGAATATGAAATTTGCACGGGGAGCACAAATTGCACTCAGGATGTTTGCTAAGTGCAAATAAGACAGGATGAGGGTAAATCACAAGGTTGAAATACGGGAGCCTGAATTCCATTCAGGGACGAGATGCATAACTTAGTGTGGAGCTCGTTATCCTGATTTTGCAAAGTTTTAACGTCGCTCCCGTTTGGGTATAATTCACACCTTGTGTGCTATGTGAACAATTTTCGGATGACAAAATTTACAACATGTTCCGGCAAAATTTTTCTTCCTTGCTTTTACCTTAAAATTGGGTCACGAATGTTCGTTCTTATCTTTTTTTTTTCGTTGCCTTTATGTTGTACATACATGTAAAATAGGTTTTTCATGTAAAGCAGGTAAAACATTCAGGATTATCAGAGACGGAAAGGTGTCAACATGCGAACAAGGATAATTCCAACCTAGTGCGACAGATGAAAACTTTTCATTTAAGTTAAGCCCTTCATGTATGAGAGTCGAAAAATCAATGCCTTTAAATTTAGGCTTGCATACAACCTGAAATTAACTTTTAGCAGCTTTAAATTAATGGATTTGATAAGAAAATTTGGAATATACTAATAATCAGAGTATTTAATACCTAAAACTTTTTGGGTTTTAAAGATACACTTCCCGCTCTACCAACGGATTTGTCACCCACTGAGAAGACGATCTAAGAGGGAAGTATGCCTATGGTAACAACGAGATCTTCTATTTTACAGCCAACCGGAAAATAGAGCAACCAAGTCCTGAAGCACCAAGTCCAAATGAGTTTCGGAATATCAATATCCTGCGACGTTATGAACCAGCTACTCTCAAACGAGTCACCTTTACTTATGTGAGTCACCGGTCTTCGAGGCCAATGATAAGGATGACACCTTTATTTGATCTGTCCGGAGACTGCTATTGACGCACCCTCCAGTCGAGGGACTTTAATGAAATACATCGAAAACTAGAGGTCAACTACTAAGTCTTATTCTAGCTGCTATGATTGTAGTAGGCTTGATCCTGTGACGCAAAGATCACAGTTGTCTTCACTGCCGCTGTCACACGAATCGTAAATACTTAGATGTGAGGTAGGGTGATTGTATATTGAATATAATGTTTTCTTAAGTAGCTCAATGAATATAATCACAAAATTACTATGATTGAATGGTGAACTTCCATGTATATGTTTTGTGTTTAGGGTATGAAAATGTGATCAAAAATTTAACAAAATTTTATTTTTCTTATAGGCTATTGATTATGTCATATAGAGAGGAACTAAGACGTTCACGGGTTTTTCTTGCGGGAATTGGTCAATGGGTCATTTAAGAAGAAAAATCCGCAGAGTGCTATTAAATTGGAGGGTTGAAATTGGAGATATGGGTCAAAATGGACCCTGTTTAGTTTTTGCAATATGTCTTGCAAACGAATTCGTAATTTAATTACGATATACTTTATAAGAAATTTTTTGTAGAGAATTAAATTTTCCATGGAAATGGCTGTCGGCAACTAGTGGCAGCGCCTCGAACTGTGTGTGTAAAGGAAGCTCCAGCAAATTAGTAGTAGTGGTACGAGCTGCAAGAAATCCATGTTGGTTTGTTGAGATAAATCTCTTGCAAATAGGGGCGAATAAATAATAGATTCGATGAGTTTTGGTATAGACGATAACTTCGCAATTGGTCTATAATTAGATATATTTCATTCTTACAGCTTTTTTATGGACGGGTATTATAAAAGAGTTCTTCCATAAGGCTGGGAAGATTCCTTTGTTTAGGGATTTTTGAAATAAGCATAGTATAGGAGACAGTAGGGCCCCTGCACAAAATTTTAGAAAAGCTGGAGGGACTCCATCAGGGCCGGACGAAAAATGTTGTGAAAGTTCATTTATATGTTTTGAGATATCTACTCTGGTTATAGACTAAGGATAACGTTTGAGCCATTTGGATTTAATTGATATGTCGAAAATTGTCTTCATCTGGTACAGGGGACGAGAAAGATTTGAGGAAGTACGATGCAAACTTGTCACAAATTTCGGATAAAATTCGGATGATCAGAACTAAGGGTGTTCTCGTATTGCATGGTGTAAGGGTAATTATCAACTTTTTTCTTAGTGTTGATAAATTAAAAGAATGCTCTGGGATCACAATACAGTTTACCTTCCATGTTCCTGAGGTACTAGGAGAGGGCTTCGGAGAGAGCATGAAATTAGTCATAGCAATTGAGAAAAGCTTCGAAACTCGCAGTCTCTTCTCTTTTCATGTAGGTTTTCCAGAGTTAATTCTTCAGGGTTTAGGTACGTCTCAAATCGTTGTTGTACCACGGTCGGGATGATCTGGACGACTTTAACGGCTCAATAGGTTCATAGAATGCGAAAGTTTAATACAGCACGTAGTAAAATCTTGCTACATCGACATCCAACTCATTAGGTGAGAGCAATAAATTGAAATCGACCGAAGTAACCTTGGATGAGAGTTCTTCAAGTTGCCTTTTTTAAAGTTAAAGGTAAAGGTTGACTCCTCCGGGATTGTTTTATTGTTAAAGGCAGAACAATAGCTCAGTAGGAGAGGTGTGCGATAATTATCGACAGGCGACAAGATAATTGAGCTAGGCTCAATATTCATGTTGTCTGAGTTGGAATAGAATTTAAGATCTAACCGCCTTCCTAAAATATTATTCACACCGCTCATTTGGTACAAACCGCATGAAAATAAGGAATTCAGAAAGCTGGATTCCCTAGCACTAAGGTTGTTTCTGGAAGGTAGTTATCGTCATCATCGAAAGATACCCATTTAACATTGAGTAAGTTAGAATCGTCTACAAGCAAGAGTTCATCATTGGAATCCATCATATATTGGATATTATTTGTGCAAGAGATTAGAACAGGAAATTAAAAATAATTTCTTATGGACAAGGGAGAGAGGACCTCAATGTCCAAAGTGTTCGAAAAATTAGGGAGCGTTATTATGCAACAGTTAGAAAGTTACTACATGCAAGTAGTAGACCATCTCCACGAGCCTCCGAATCAATATACATATCTATCCCTCCAAAAAACTAGGAAGGTAGTGGTGTCCATGTGGATCCTCTTCCGACAGCTGTACAGAGGCTAGAGTATTCTAGTGCCTAGCGCTAAGTGTATGACTAATTGTGAGAAGCCTAAAGGTTTTTCTGCCTGGGCCATGTTCGTTTACTGGTAAAAGAGTACCAAAACATTTTTGTAGGGATTGACACTAATTCCCAAGCTTCCGCCCCAGCTTTACCTCCTATTAAACGAACCTTCTGTTTCACCGATTGCCATCATGTCAATATCGTCTGTGTTAATTTTGGCAAAAGTCTCATAGCTCTAGAAGCTCATCACACCACAGTAAGGCATCACCGGAGCGAAGATATAACTCCTCTCTGCATACATCCTATAGCTATTGTGTCCTCCAAAGATCGGTGATTGCAGTAATCCCAGCTCGCTTGTCGAATGGCCCTTGCGGTGCTTTCGTTTCCAGTTATGAACTGCTACTGTTTAGGCAGCGCACCAGATACCGGCTGAAGATCACACTGCTCGAACGGAAACTGGTGCCATTCATTTCCTTGGTTGCGTTTGAGAAGGGATCTCCCTCCGAGAATATATTATCCCAGCTCTGAGCTGATACGGATAATAGGCGACCCACAATTTGGGTCTTTCTTTTTTGTATTTGTTCAAATAGTCTATAAAAAGGACCACGACTATAGCAGGAAAAGACTGCCTTTTTTTTCTTTTCTTCTCTAACTCAGAGCTTGCCACATAATGACGAAAATGTCCTTTAAAATATCAATTTACATTATCGCGTATTTCCAAGGCTTTCTTGTTTAAAGTGAGGTGGTTTTCGTTAGGAAACGTTCCTCCTGAAAAATACCCTCTCAGGTAGTAAAGGTAAGCTATGCACTTCGTAGATCTCAAACTTTCATTATCAACTATTTAAAAAAGTTTCGAATACTAGGCGAATTACCTAGTCGTTTTTGTGCCCTAACAGTCGAGATATACATTTTATTTTGCAATTCATGATCCTTTCTGTCGGTTGCATGCATTTCCACTACTTTATCAGACCTTCATATCCATAAACTTCCATTTCACAACCAGCAATCACGCAAGACTGGAGGCGAAAACTCTTTTTCTTAAATCGTTTTCTTTGATATTCCTCTTATCCTCGTGTCTTGGAACCAGCATAGCTGAGATTTTTTAATGTATTCTCGGTGGATTCAGCTTTGTTTGGCATGGAAGACAGCGCTGCAAGAACAGGTAAATGCAAATTCAAGAAGCTTTCATTGGAAATTAGATTTGCATGGCTTCCTTCGTTGTTGCTTAATGGTTAGGAAAATTTCACCAAAAACGACAGGAAATGTACCGAAATAGGTATACACAGGTAAAGAAGATTGCTGGGGCAAATGGATATGTATGTTTTGGACTTGTTGTATGAGTGCTGTAAGCCTTCTAAAATTGAATTGGATTCTATGCCACAGAAACCATGTGTCGACTTCGATTGGTTCGCTCCGTGAGTAGAAATGTTAAATTTAATATGATTAACGAGAAATGTATATGGTGCAAAATAATTAGGTTAAACTCCTTATTATATGTATAAAGTACAACTAAACTAGGGCAATCGAAGATATAGGGTTCTTTTTGGACCCTTCTTTATATTTCTGAACTTGTTGCAATAAGTCTGCAAACTATATTCTCTTTTTTAAATGAACAATCGATATGTACACATCTCACCCACATCTTGATAAAATTCAAATCTAACAATTTTAGATGCTCTCCATAAGATTTTTGTGCATGCATCTCCGCTGTAAAAAGAGTCACTTAGTACTATGTACATACATGCCAACAAGTGTCGAGCTCATAATCCAAGTAACTGCATCCACAATAAGCATCATCATCAGCACCATGTAACCGGATCCATCAAAAGTTTTTACTGCAATTTATTTTTATCCTCCCCGTAGATAATGTTGCAGATCCTTCCGGTACATGCACGCACCCACCAGAAAGGATTCCGTTTTCCGAGGATGCTGCAGGAAAAAGCAGACGTTATCTGCAGTAGCAATGATGCTAGACTTTAGCTGTAATGCTGTGAGAGTAAATATAATGAAAACTTTCTTGGAATATCTCACAGGAGTCGCCCACCATTCATTCTGGTTAAAATTAATATCAGAATCCGTGAACATTGCACAAATCTACATTTATATAAATATAATTGGAGTGTTTGTCTGTGATTTCAAAATAATTGTGTTTTCCTAAGGCCATATGTTTATTTACAGGATATTAAAACAAATTCATGCAAATTATTGTCTGTCTGTATGTCTTAATGTCTGTATGTCTTAATGTCTGTATGTCTGTCTGTCTGTTTATCCGGGCTAATCTTAGAAACGGCTAATCCGATTGTGATGGGACTTTCACTGGAAAATTCAGTATTTCGCATGCATGTTATAGGCTCTTTTCAACGCTTTATATTAGCTTCATCTATATAAATGTATGTAGACAAATTTTGCAACTAAGCTACGTCGCATCACAAAGGCAACGTGTGGCAAGACTAACAAACTTTCGAAAAATTTCAGCACGGCGGAAAGCTAAAGAATCAATTGATTTCTGTCATGTAGAAGTGTTTCAAAATGCCAATAATACATTATTCGATCGAATTTGGGAAATTTGTAAAAAATGCTGTTTTTCGAATCAAGTTTACATATGTAGTACGTTACATCACCGCTGCTTTGTTATATCTTCCGAAAGAATTCTCTACGAATCCTCCGTTACTATTGTGTTCTAGCTGTCAAACTCACGTATGTAACTAGTAATAAAATAGCATCACCAGCAAAGGCTTCCTGGAACAATCTAGACCCTGGTCTTGTACCACAAGCTTTATTTGCATTAACAGAGGCAGAGCAACAAAGAATGTCCATATTGACGAATATGCCCAATTCAACGACTTAATACGACCTACTGAGACTGAAATATCCAGACACTAAGAGCTTCATGAAGAAATAAATAATGCGTTCGTTTCCATTAATAATATTGCCAAGATAGTTCGAGCATCGAGGCATCAAGGTGACGAAAACATATTTACTTTAGGCTATGCCTGCATTCAATGTAGTGCGATATCAATGGCCAATATTATGCGAGCCGCAATTCTAGACCCAAGCTGATGGTGTACAATATAATGATAGAGGTGATTCCATTTATTCCAAAATACGTGTCCTGTTACAAGCGCACGAAGTCAATGAAACTGGATACTTAGAAGTGCGAAATTTTAATGTTGTCAGGGGCAATATCCGTATGTTCGATAGGTCAGTATCATCCAGTAGACATCTTCTATTTAGTAGTCTCCAAGATGTTGTCAATAACAACTATATTGGAGTGACCTTGTTTGAAGCATTGACTCAACTATTTGACAACCAGGTATGTTTACAGCCTCCCAGAAATCAGTTAGCGTATTTCATAATGGTGACAAATACTATTTCACTGATTCTCATTGCTGTGGTCCTAAAGGAGTACCAATTACAGGCAATGGCAAAGCGTGTGCTATAGAATGTGAACCATTACGAGAACTTTGACTGACATGCATTCCCGAGAAGAGGTCACCATGATATTGACGTTCAAGAAGCACATCAAATATACCCTTCAATGCAGCACGAGATCTCGGACGTCGAACGTCTGTAATGTTGTCTATAGATAGCGCACAACCTGATGTCGAAGATGAACTTGAATTGTCCCATAAAGTTAATGAAATTAAAAGGAAGACAAGCGATAACATTGTCAATGTAGCTCATGAGATAAAAGCGGAAGAATTTGCGTGCTACCAACTTTTTCCGAAAGGTAAAACTGGTTTGAAAGTAGGTAGACCTGTGAGTATAAGTCGATTGGACTACTATTAGTTCCGTATTTTAGGTGAGGACTCTAGATTTCAGCATAACGAGTACAGAATAGTAGGATTACCGTGTTTCGTTTCGTATGGATCTTTTCAAGGCCCGCCGTGTCTCAATTCGATGTCCGAAGATGCAACCATTGAACCTGAGCTGGACGATGATGACGCCGACCACATTTCGTTATTTTCCTCTAAGATAAGTGTTGATAAAGATGACAACATGAAAGAAGTGGAGATAGAAGAGATAGATAGATAACGAAATTATTTCATACCTTGTACCTTATAGACTAGGCCCACGCTACATTCATTCTACTTCAAACGTGGTGTGGAGACGAATGCAGCACGTTGACCGAGTTTTCTCTGCCTCATATCTTAAAAACCATCGGTTCTACGTAAATTTCATATAGCACAATGTTATGCAGATTTATTTCACGTAGGTACAATCTTTACTTAGACAAAAATTACCTTACGAGATATTTGATAAAAATTGATTTTCGTGATCTTTGACGCTCCAACTCGAGTAGCTGATCAGTTGGCTTTATGAACTTTTGGGAAATTATTTGTGAGCCCAAAATAAAGAGAATCTCGCTGGAAAATTTCCAGTTGCATTTTTTTAGAGGTTCATGTATAAAGTGACTTGGCTATTTTCTAGAACTCCGCACTCTATTTACATTTAATTAAAATGATCATTCATCAGCAAAAGGTAACGAAAGGCGGCTGAGACCTTTTCAACCACGAATCTCCTGTAATTACATTAAGCAATCAATAAATAACCAATATTCAGCCCCATTCGGCTACGCACTCACCCACATTCTTATCAAGGATTCATTAGTCCTTTTCATTTAACTGTGGAATGACACTAAAAGCTTCTTAATGGTTGCAAGTGGATATGTTTGTTAATGACGACGAGATTTGTGCATCATGTACAAATACGAATATAATTTTGTTGGAACAGGTAATGGGGTTAGTGGTCAGCACTGAGGTGAACTAAGACCAATTTGAGTGCGAATTAATTGACACAACAAAAGGGGACGGTTTTGGCTTACGTATTATCGGAATGCCAAAGGTAAATTATTACCTTTGAATTGTGCAATTAAGGTCCCTGATTGGATTCTGGCTTTATTTTGAATGCTTAGTAATTATTTTTTATGTATTTTAATCCTTCTGAGTGTCAAATTGCTCGGTTGATTACTAATAGATAGCACTTTTTAGTTTGCATATTTTCTTTGATTGAGATTATTAGTTCTACATTTTTGGGGACTTAAGATGGTTTTAAAATCACAGTCAATTCATTATTGTACCTGAATACAATCTCGACATTGGTTATTCTACATTTGCCTGTAGTAGTAAGTATAATAGCGTACATGAAAGTGTCGAGTTGGGATAATTTATATAAATGCCGATCATGACATAGTGATGTTGCTTTAAAAAAAAGATGTTGCTTTGAAAGAAGCAAAAAAGGAAAAGGTGGTCAATTCCACATTATTCTATTGCTAAAAGGAAAAAATCTATTCAGATACATGGGTGTTTCTCTGTAAACTGGTAAATTTTTGCAAGAAATCTGTCCCAGTAACTTTTTTACGTGAATATGAAAAAAAAATATACAATTAAATAGATATCTATCTGGTGGATAATAAACAGTAAGGGACCCAAATATATTTGTTTTATTTTGGGACTTATTGAGTAAATTTAAAAAATTCATATGTCAGAGGACTGTTGCATATGTCAGAGGACTGTATATATAAGTGAAATGAGCATTTATTAGTAGTATATATACTTTAAAAACATTCCTCATGACGCATATATATAAAAATAAAACAGTCTTCTTTGGTAGTTCCAAGTAAACTGTGTAGTTCCAAGTAAACTTGTGAACTTTTATTTCTTCCTTAGACACTTTCTTCTTTCTCGCGCCATGATTAAAAGATGGTTATAGACCTAAAACAAAGGCAAAAGTACAATAACAGTGCCCTAATAAATGAAACAGTCTCCTGTTTCTGTATGTAGCGGGGGACTGTTGACGGGGACTGTTGGCAGGGGACTGTTTAATTTGTGTAATTGGTACGGTACCATAAAATTCCTTCATTATGACTTTATTTTGTTATATAGAAACAATATAAGCCATCTTATTTAAAACTATGCACAATAGAGAAAACTGGAACACTTTAAAAAAAGAAAAATAACACTTAGCAGAGGACTGTCGAATGTTGCGTACCGATACGCGCATGTGCCCCTCTAACTCTTGTAACACTAAACAAAATGAGGTATAGCTACTTTTGGGGGTAACAAAGCTAATTTCATGTCGTTCACGTTTCGTTACGCCCATTAACAAGTCTGTCTTTACTGTAGATGGCCTGATGCGTAACTCGAAACTTTGGCAGGGGACTGTTCATGAAATTCGGGGACCAACTTTAGGTTAAATTAAACTAATCAAAAAATAGTTTAAATAAATTGATATTAGAGTCTAATAGCATATCATTTCATATTGATTAGATTGTGTTATATAAGTTAATTGTTTTTAAAATATTAGTTCAATTAATGAACTCAATAGAAAATATTTTGGTTTGGGGACCGGCTAGGGGACTGTTTTTAGACGTAAAAAATACGTTATTGAAACCATATAGGTTTTTAAGTGAGATATTTTCTATATTGTATACTATAGTTTAGATAGTTATAAATTGAAATTTGCAGAAATATAAATATTTCTCACCATAGTTTACGTAATATTTGCCAAGGACAGCGATTTTACCACTTTGGTGAGAAACACCCACGGGTGTTTCTCTGTAAACTGGTAAATTTTTGCAAGAAATCTGTCCCAGTAACTTTTTTAAGTGAATATGAAAAAAAAATATACAATTAAATAGATATCTATCTGGTGGATAATAAACAGTAAGGGACCCAAATATATTTGTTTTATTTTAGGACTTATTGAGTAAATTTAAAAAATTCATATGTCAGAGGACTGTTGCATATGTCAAAGGACTGTATATATAAGTGAAATGAGCATTTATTAGTAGTATATATACTTTAAAAACATTCCTCATGACGCATATATATAAAAATAAAACAGTCTTCTTTGGTAGTTCCAAGTTCTCTGTGTGGTTTCAAGTAAACTTGTGAACTTTTATTTCTTCCTTAGACACTTTCTTCTTTCTCGCGCCATGATTAAAAGATGGTTATAGACCTAAAACAAAGGCAAAAGTACAATAACAGTGCCCTAATAAATGAAACAGTCTCCTGTTTCTGTATGTAGCGGGGGACTGTTGACCGGGGACTGTTGGCAGGGGACTGTTTAATTTGTGTAATTGTTACGGTACCATAAAATTCCTTCATTATGACTTTATTTTGTTTTATAGAAACAATACAAGACATCTTATTTAAAACGATGCACAATAGAGAAAACTGGAACACTTTAAAAAAAGAAAAATAACACTTACTAGGGGACTGTCTAATGTTGCGTACCGATGCGCGCATGTGCCCCTCTAACTCTTGTAACACTAAACAAAATGAGGTATAGCTACTTTTGGTGGTAACAGAGCTAACTTCATGTCGTTCACGTTTCGTTACGCCCATTAACAAGTCTGTCTTTACTGTAGATGGCCTGATGCGTAACTCGAAACTTTGGCAGGGGACTGTTCATGAAATTCGGGGACCAACTTTAGGTTAAATTAAACTAATCAAAAAATAGTTTAAATAAATTGATATTAGAGTCTAATAGCATATCATTTCATATTGATTAAATTGTGTTATATAAGTTAATTGTTTTTAAAAGATTAGTTCAATTAATGAACTCAATAGAAAATATTTTGGTTTGGGGACCGGCTAGGGGACTGTTTTTAGACCTAAAAAATACGTTATTGAAACCATATAGGTTTTTAAGTGAGATATTTTCTATATTGTATACTATAGTTTAGATAGTTATAAATTCAAATTTGCAGAAATATAAATATTTCTCGCCATAGTTTCCGTAATATTTGCCAAGGACAGCGATTTTACCACTTTGGTGAGAAACACCCATACCCATACTCCTTTACAGGCAGGGCCGGATTTATATGTTGCGGGGCCCCAAGCACAACCTCGTGATGGGGCCCCCCTTCGGTAAGCTGCTACTCTTTTCTTTCTTTTCTGCTTTGAAAGTTTGAAATGTTCGTAGTTACGTTCAGTTTTACATTTACTGTTTTAGTCGCAAAACTATGACGGTTGTATATTTGATTCGCAAAAGAATATTCATCATAATGAATATTTGGCCATAGCCAAACAATTTGTTTACTTCCCTTTTATCTAAAGACGAACCAAACAAAATATAAGAGGCGCGGGGCCCCCTGAGGGTAGGGGCCTCAAGCAATTGCTTGTTTTGCTTGTTGGTAAATCCGGCACTGTTTACAGGTATATGTCTGATATATTTACATGGCGTTAAATGCGGTACTCGATTAGTGAAGCATTAGACCTATAACTTCCAATATATTACATCCACCTTCACGTGGTGAAGCTCTTGATGAAATGGAGACTTCGCAGCCAAGCACAATGAACAGGATACAATAGAATGAAGTTGAAGAAACGTACGAAAGTATACCAAACCAAGATATAAAAGTCATTGAGTCGAGAACTGCATGGTAGTGGGTAGTTTTGCCATCTGATCTGGATAGAGGGGTACCCTACCCAGTTTGCTTAACAAATGTCTTTTTTCCCCTATGTGAGGTATTGAGTCTAAAGGTACTGCGGCCATTGTTTTGGCCTATTGTGCAACATCCTTATACCTCATATTTGTGGGCCAGACCGCTTGAACAAGTTCAGTAATCTGCCTAGTGGCTTTTCGTTTAGACTTGACTCCTCAAACAAAAAAACCCTGCTCCTCGCTATTGCGAAGCACTTATAGAGAACATGGAGGGCAGACTCATTCTCTTCCAGGCAAAGCCTACATGCATTTGCGAGTTCTCAACATAGAGTAAATCCTAGAGCCCTAGCTATAGTATCAAAGTATGTATGTATTGTCGAAGGCTCCCTCGATATCGAGGAAGGCCGTCAGCGCAGCTTTTTTTTTTTAGAGCTGCGCATTCTACCCTGAGCACCAGATTGTGCAGTGCGTAAGCATGCTGATAGGAGCTTAGTGGTTGGCGGTGAAAGTAAGTTATGTTCCCTTATCGCCAGGTCGACAATTTTTCCCATTGTCCAAGCAAGAGACGAGAGACTAATCGGCCTGAAAGATATAGCCGAGGTGTAATCCGAACGCCCTGGCTTAGTTATAAATGTTATGTTGACGTTCCTCCAGGCAGAAGGAATGTAACCATGTGCAAAGGAAGCCCTAAATATTTTGCATAATAATAAGGCTGTGTGAAAGAACCATCGGTTCTCCTGATAGATCCGAGATCTCCCGATTAGCCCTTTAATAAAGTCAGACGGTCAGTCTGGAATTATCCTCAGTACTTGGAACAATTTAAATCTCCATTCACCCTTTCCGGTTACATCTATTATATAGCGAAAAATTCGTGCCCCTCAGAGAAAACGATCCGAAAGTCGAAGAGCCAGTTATGTATTACCTGGTGGGTACTCATGTATACGTGCACTATTCTGGGAATTTTAAATCACCCCGAGCAAACTCTTCGAATAAGACTAGCAAAACTATTGCAAGAGAAAGTTTAAAACCCCTTAAGCAAAGCAGCGTTTCGATCCGAGTTTCACTACGTACAAGAACAAGTAACTTCCATACAGAATCGAGATTTGTTGTTATTGTTTATATGTTGCCAGGAGAGTATCGTGTAATTTGGTGTCCTCCCTTGAAGACCTAATGCTCATGAAAGTAAGTGTGTCGTTCCGTTTCATGTGCTGTTGGCCTAATTTAACTTGACAGTATTCTGAAGTTGAAATACTTGTAGATTCACTCGAATAGACCTTGAGTGGTGTTTCTTGGTGATACTTTGGAGAACGCCACTTAATCAATGATGACGCGAGGCTTCGGTGAGATGAAGCTGGATATTGCTCTCATACAGGAACCCTGGATCTACAAGGGTAGGATTAGGGGACTATCTGGGAGCTTTGACACTCTGTACGTTCCCAATGCGAATGAAAGAGTGAGGACGTGTGTGCTGGTGAAACACGGAGTGCAGGCGGTTTTACTGCCGCACTTGTGCACACCAGATCTCACAGCAGTACGCGTAGGTACTGGAAGTGGGGCTTTCATTCTAGCCTCAGCCTACCTTCCGTACGATTCGCCAGATCCTCCGCCCACCAGGGAGTTGGAAATTCTGGTTATTACCTGTGGCGAAAAAGGCACAGGGCTAATAGTTGGTTGCGACGCAAATGCACACAACACGGTGAGGGGAAGCACCAACGACAACCATAGAGGAGAGGCTTTGCTCGAATTTGTGGAATGCAACAATCTAGTTATTGCAAATAGAGGGATAGAACCAACCTTCGTCGATGCTAGACGAAGGGAAGTCATAGATATAACTCTATGCAGCAACCGGATGTTGACAAGATTGACCAACTGGGAGGTGATGGATCGGACGACTATGTCAGATCACAGAGCCATTTCATTTGAGGTAGCGTACGGAACCCCGGGCAGGGGAGACGGAATTAGAACAACGAGAATTCCCCGCAACACGGACACGTCTAGATATACTGAAATGTTGCGCAGGAATCTCGGGGAGCGCGTGCCAAGGGCACCGAAAACCACAAGAGAAGCACAGTCTCAGTTGCATGTCCTGCAGACAGCGATAGAGAACGCTTTTCGAGTGGCGTGTCCTCTTACGTCAGTGGATGACCATCATCCCACACCCTGGTGGTGTAGGGAGCTGGAGAAACTGAAGAAAGAGGTCAGAAGGGCTTTCAACCAAGCGATGAGGTGCAATGACCCGGTTGCCTGGGAGAATTACAAAGCCAAGAAAAGAGAAATGAAACAAACTCTGCGACGACGGAAAAGGGAGGCGTGGAGGGACTTCTGCTCGAGCATGGAGAGCATATCTGAGGCCAGCAGACTTCAGAAAATGATCTCCAGGGACCCGGTCTCCAAAGTCGGACTCGTTCGTGACCCGTCGGGGAGGATGACGGAGACGCTGGAGGAAACCAACAAGATCCTGATGGAAGTTCACTTTCCTGGCAGCTATATCTCGGGTAAATCTTGGACTATTCGTAACAGAATGGCTACAAGGATGAACCGAGAGGAGGCTAACGGGGTGGTGACGGAGGAAGGGGTGAGACGTGCAATAGAAACATTCTCTCCCTTCAAGACATCGGGGCGTGACGGAATATTACCTGCGCTGCTTCAATGGGGCAAAGAAATCATTGCACCCAGGCTTAGGGGAATATTCGTTACCTGTCTAGCAACAGGATACATTCCGGCGGTGTGGAGGGAAACCAAAGTGGTATTTCTCCCTAAGCCAAGAAGGACTACACCGAGTGGTATTTCTCCCTAAGCCAAGAAGGACTACACCGAGGCGAAGTCCTCCAGGCCAGTCAGCCTAACATCCTTTCTGTTGAAAACAATGGAAAGAGTGGTGACAGACCACCTGGAGAGTACTATGCTAAGGAGGCACCCTTTAAGTAGAAGCCAGCACGCTTATCAGGCTGGCAGATCTACAGAAACGGCACTTCACCAACTGGTGCGAGTAGCCGAGGGGGAACTGTATACCGGAGGCATAGCGATGGCCGTTATTATGGACATCGAAGGCGCCTTCGACAAGATACAGTTCAACAAACTCAAAGACGCTCTGGTGAGGCGCGAGGTCAGCCCCATGATTGTAAGGTGGGTGGACAGCATGCTGAAAAACAGAGCGGTAAGGATTCAGACAAGAGACTCGCGGCTTCGAGGGAGGGTCAGCAAGGGATGCCCACAGGGCGGGGTCCTATCGCCCCTCCTGTGGAACATCACTGTGGACACTCTGCTCAGGCGGCTAGAGGTAATGGGCGTGCATACCGTTGGGTATGCAGATGATGTAGCGATTGTGGCACGTGGCAAGTTTATGAGCACTACGGCAGATATCATGAGGAATGCACTCCAAGTGGTTGAGCAGTGGTGTACGGAACAGGGCCTCACCATAAATGCCAATAAGACAGACGCGATAATCTTCACTAGAAAGATTAAGGATCTGGATTTTCAGCCCCTCATGCTTTTTGGATCGAGGATCAAGGTGTCTGGGATGGTCAAGTATCTGGGTGTATACTTGGACTCGCGACTAACCTGGAAATACCACGTTGAAGAGAAGATTAAGAAGGCGACAAGGGTGCTTCACCAGTGCAGAAGAGTATGTGGACTAAGGTGGGGTATCTCACCAAGGTTAGCATACTGGACATATACCATGATGGTGAGACCCATCATAACTTATGCCTCGGTGGTCTGGTGGACTAAAGCCACACAGACCGTCAAGAGGCATTTGGACAAGGTGCAAAGAATGGCCAGCGTAGGTGTGAGCGGTGCTTTCCGCACCACACCGGCCGCGGCATTGGAGGCGCTGTTAGGTCTGCTGCCGTTAGATCTCCAGGTGATGAAGACTGCGGCAGCCTCAGCGATTCGGATGAGACGGGATGCCGCATGGCAGGCGTCAGGAACCTTATATGGGCACATGAAGATCCTGGATCGCATTAAAGGGATTAGGGAGCTCATGATGCCCATGGAAGGGATCAAAAAAATGAGGGTGACCGAAAGGTATCATAAAACCCTCATAGGGAACGGAACGCTCCCGGAAGGGAGGCCGGAAGACATATATATCTTTACGGACGGATCCATGATTGACGGCAGAGCAGGTGCGGGAGTCTTCTCAGAGGACTTAAATCTGACCTGCTCTCTGGCTTTGGGGAATTACACCTCAGTCTACCAGGCGGAAATGCTTGCTCTGCTGCACGCGCTGGATCACATAAATGAGGGTCAGGTGCAGGGAAAAAGTATCCTTATAGCACTGGACAATCAGGCTGTGATTAAGCGCATGAATCAGACAGAGATTAATGCGTCTCTGGCGTTGGAATGTGTCCAAAAACTGAACAGGTGTGCGCAACAAAACAACGTGACGCTAGCTTGGGTTAGAGGACATACAGGCATCGATGGGAACGAAAAGGCTGACAACCTGGCAAAACAGGGGTCAACCTCGGAATTCTGGGGACCGGAGCCATACTCTGCCATTGGCAGAGGGTTGGTAAGGAACTACATCGAGAAATGGGTCGCTGAGGAACACCGGAGACGGTGGGACGCTATGACCACGTGTAGGCAGGCTAAGATGGTGCTTACGTTGCCGATTACCGCAGCCAGAAGAAGGATCCTGCATATGCAAAGGAGAACCCTCAGATGGTTGGTGGCACTGATTACAGGACACGGATGTTTCAGGTATCACCTAAAAAGAATGGGAATTCTGGAGGATGACACCTGTCGGATGTGCCTGGAGGAACCTGAGACGGCCACACACATAGTGTGTCACTGTCCGGCGGTGGCGAGGAAAAGGGCTGCCATAACTGGACTCCATTGGATGGAGGACATGAGGCAGACTCCCTTCAATCAGCTGCTTGCGATAACTAGGGGAGTCGAAGTAAGGGAGCAATGGGACAACCCACTGCAACCCCAATAAGATGACTCTGGGCAGAGGGACGAAAAGGGACCCGCAAATAGTGGTCTGATTCGATATCCCTCGAAAATCTATATATAATCAAGGTAGTATCTTGATAGTTTTGCTATGAGGAAAATGAGATAAGAATATTGCATAGTCTAGAGTAAAGAAAAGTGGAGGACAATTAAAGGATCTTAACAACATTGTAAAAATAGAATGGGCATTAAAGGCCAACCTTCAGGACTTGTAGAGAGACTTGTACGACATGACAAGGAACAACAATTCACGTTCCACATAGCGTGAAAAATACTTGTAAACTGGAATTAAAAACTGAAAAAAAACTTTAAATATCAAATATTTTTAAGCGCCTATTCTCTGCGCCTTGTTGAAGCCTTTCATAGATAAATGTCAGAAATATCCTGAAACAAGCCCGGGAAATGCAATCTCCTATGTAAATGTTCATTTTTATTTTTATCTTGCCATGCTGCGTCTTTTAAGCCAGCCACCAGGCATAACCGAAGCAATTTAATTCTGAGTTATTTACAGGAAGAAAGCAATTTTCTAAATTCCCCAGCAACCAGCACACTTATCATTCGGCTGTGGTAAAGCATCGTGAGAGACACAGCTTTTAACGGCAGCTATGGACCATGTATTCCTTTCTTATCGGTATTTATGTATAGATAAGGTCGTTACTGGGTTTTTCATATTCAAGTTAGTTAATAATCAGCCAGAAACAATTTGAAGGAGCTGTTGTAATCAGATGAGTATTAATGAGCTCCTTGTGCCATTTTAAGCTCAAACACAATGCCGCTTAACTGACTTGTTGTCTATCCCACACCCAAACAGTTGAAAAGGATAGAACTGCATCTTTCTAGGTTCAAATCACCTGCTCATAAAATTCTATTCAAAATAATGTGCAAATTTTATGCAAAAACTGATTTTAAAATTGAAAACCCTCGGCGATAAATGCTGTAGTGCTTGGAATCCCTACTAAGCAAGAAGAAGAACATTCCACTTTTCCGGAATCGTGATCATTGCATTATCGGTTTCCTTCACCATTAATTGCTTCTTAAAGAAAAGACTTTGAGGAAAGACCACCAGTGTCGACATTGGCACACTGCTTTAACTCGTTTACACAAAGCAGTATACAAAAGTAACCTGCTCTGCAGAAATGCAATGAAACTTATAACCACTTATATCGGAAACGTTTTATAAATATTGATGAAAACTGGGTCACGTACGAAATCGAAAAAGTCAAGGATCGTGTATTTGTGGTAGGACTGAAAGGAAACCGTCCATTATTAAATACTTCTATTTGGTCACATGAAAGATTCTCAACATTACTGTGGTCAACTAGCCGAATTTTTTGATGCATTTCTCTTCTTGGATGTGTTGCTGATCTTTAATATGTTCTCTCGTTTTAGCTAAAGTTGTTTTGTTCTGCCTTTTTGGACAGTGTCTTTAATGTTTTCGTCGTTTTTGGTTTAGAAAGGTTCATCTATTCAAGGATTTTTCCAGTCGAAATAGCAGATTACCAGTTTCGTTAGAACGTATATATCCCACCGCTGCCACCACTTTTTTGTGCTTTCCCTTTGTCTATAACCATCACGACAAGTACTAGCCAAGGTATGTACATCGTTTGCTCTGATTAACCGCCGAATCTATTTTAAGGCGATTTTCCTGAGTTGGGAAAATTGCCGATTTTTCTGGACTTATTAACCAGTCTTTCTGGTTGGTTTTTATTTTGTGCGTGTGAAGGCAAGGCAAGCTTTTCTCTTTTGCTTTTATATCGAAACACGTAGACGAGACGAAAACTTCCCGGTATGCCTTTACATAGAGGGAATGTCTCGTACTATCGAATTTAAGATTTAAGAAGTTTTGAAGAAAGTTAATTACGTGTCTTGGCCTTGTGTTTGAACTTCTTAGCTTTTGTGTACAGGTTCCAGAAATTTATTATGCAGCTTTTATTTACAGTACACAGCCAGAAGTGCAAATGCGATGATTTTGAGTTTATTTCATTTTTGTATTAAGAACCCAGCGGGAAATGAAGGGCTCCAATAGCCATGTTTCAGCACTCCTTAAAAAGCTTGCAGCGCTCCCGTTCCCATACCAGTTCCATATACTTTTTAACATTGCATGTCCTTGCAGAGGAGCATACGTTTTTATGCTGCTCAAAAGGGTTCTAGGATCATTATAAAAAAGCTTTTTAAAAAAGAAATATTCACGGACGCCTGTGGCCTGTGGATATGTAATCCGGTATCTTTTGCGAATGCCTTGTGCTTTCCAATGCGTGGCTTTGCCAAAGCAGTCCCCCAACTAAACTCTAACCACTTCCAAAGCCTCTTTTCCTCCTTATCGAACAAGAGCCAGGCCAGGAATTGCCCGTAAACTTTTTTTCTATAAAATTTATGAAAACTCCAGTAAAGCACCCTCGAGAGTATATTTCGCAGCGCTCCATTTAAGCTCCCCTGTGCAGCGGTCCCAATTTTTCCCATTGGGAATTTTCCTCTTAATCATTGTTATAGCTTTTGTCTTAAACTGATTTGTGCTTGAAGCTATCGGACCGCCAAAACTTGTTATGTGGACAATCGTGCACGGGTGCGCCATCTAGACCTTTGGTATTTTAACATTGAATAACTCTGACAATTTTTTAGCCGATTTCGACAAATGTACACCATTCTGAAACGTTATTCAATACCATTTTAGCTATGAGTAAATACACACAAAACGTCGGCTGAAGTTGTAGCCCTTCACATTGAAAATAATCGTTAAATTGTGGAAACTGTGCGTGGACAAAATCCGTCATCAATGGACGAAGCTCATTTTGCACTCACTGGCGGAGTCAATAAAAAAACTGTCGAATTTGGGGAACAGAGCACCCACACGTTGTTTCCAAAATGCCATTACGCTACAAGAATGTTAAGCCGCGTTTACATCCCAAAGGCAACGCGAAAGTGCACTTTGAAACTCTTTTATCGCACAGCAATTTGTATGCTTTTTTCTCTGTTCCACGAAAGTTTCAGAATTTTCGGGCAACAGAGAAAAAAGCATACAAATTTCTGTGCGATAAAAGAGTTTCAAAGTGTACTTTCGCGTTGACTTTGGGATGTAAACACGGTTTAACTGTTAGGGCGGGAGTGTTCTTAAAAAACCATCATCAGATCATCCAGTCAGAAGTGTTATTCAACAGGAAGAATACCATGAAAAAGCGTAATTAGTGGCTAGTCTTTAGGCACAATATTCCACTAGTTTTTCTTGAAGCGGAGTTCCACTTAGCTGACTACTAACGCTGGTTGTATCTTAAAACGTCACTGTCTTCAACTCAACGGTACAATATATGATAGGTCTTCGAGAAATGTCCTCTTGCAGCAAGTATTCAATGAACTGAAACAAATACAATTTTCTAGAATAATTTGAAGTGCTTATTTTGCCAACAAGGATGCTTTGTTTATTTGTCCTCATTCGCACGCAACCACCACAGAGGCGTACATTGTTGTTGCGAGAAAATGTATTCTGGAAATGAATTTTCCCCATTTCCGGATTCATGCATTAGTCATTGGCTTTTGAAAGAGGGGAGCACTTCATTTCTCTAGATTTCTTTTGTTAAACCAAGATGAGAATTTTCAATTTGTTATAGATAACATAGAGACAAATTTCGGAAATGTAGGAAGAGGGAACATTTTATCACGTGAATGTTTATTATACAAATTGAAAGCTAAGCGGACCTAGTAGTGGGGTTAATTAAATCAAAGTATTTACATTCTAAATCACAGTATGTACATTCATTTATTATGTTGGTCCTTCACAACTACTCGTGCCTCGTGGATTTCGCTGAAGTCCTTGCTGGATGGTGGCAGTATTTCATACATTTGGAGGGAATTGTGCAGAAAGTATTTAGTTAGTCCCTTATGTACTTCAGAAAGCTTGAATTTTCGGCATGTATGGCTGTATGCAATTTGTTGTAATGATGTTTTACTCTACTCAATTAGACGAATTGCGGTGGCTAAGTATTTATATGGTTTCTATGTATATAACCAACCTCTACTACTAGAACTTCAATTTACCCAATATTCAGTGGGTATCTGACGAAGTTGACGATAACTATGTACGTCCCTGAAGGCAACCTTAATTTTAAGTAATCCTGCTTTCTCAATTCCTTATTCTAACTTGGCCTTAATCAAATGAGTGGTGTGACTAATGTGTTACAGAGGCAGTTGGATTTTGTATTCTTTGCTGACTCAGTAAACATAATTGTTTCAACTCAATGAATAATCCTTGTCCGGAGGTGGTAACCCATTCCATCAATTTTAAAAAGGCTAACTTTAGTGAACTGTCATCTAAGCTTGCCTTGATTGATTTCAACAGCGTACTTTCCGCAAATGCGTTCGATGTTGATTCGGCAGGGTTTTATGCAGTACTATATGAAGCCCTTGTTTCTTGCGTACCTTTTGAACTCCAAAAATTGCGCAGTTCATCTTCACGTTGATACAATAATGAGCGTGAGCATTAGCAAAGATGTTTTAAAAGCAGTCGTTTCAATCAATGACTGGCTAACTGTCTCGGTTCCCTCGCTTTTTTTAACTTGTTATATGTATTTGCATGCTATAGTTAAAAATAAAAGTATAGCTACACACATTTAATTGAACAGATTGCGATGGCTCAAACACGTTGTGCACGAGCTTGGGAAAAAATAATCTTACTTAGGTTTCTTAACGATAGGCCACCAGGAAGACGGAAGCTTAGGACTGCCAAGAACGTGAAGGTAGATGGATGACGTGCTAAAAGATGAAAAAGGTTCGTATAACGATTTGAAGAAACCTAGCAAGACTGGAAGAAGAGAGTTCTAGAGGCCCATTCCATTTACATTTGTAAATCAATAAAAGACCTTATTTTTTTGTAATGATATTTAATTTTAATAATGCAAACATTACACGGAGATTATTTGAAAAAATAGTAGTCCCTCTTTTAGCTCGAATAATACGAAAGAAACCAGGGAATCAAATTAATATACAGAAGTAGGACTTTTTTTATACTGATCCTGCGGCATAGTTCCCTCGATAAATGAATAAAATAAAGGCCATCACAGCTTATATGCAGCTCCAAATCATAACGGCTGGAGTATGTTTTGGCTTCCTCTCTATATCGTCATGTACTCAAGAACTGGATCATCTCCGTTGCAGCTTCCATGATACATTCACCATTCAGATATTACCTAAAGATTATAAACTGTTTTATTTTCATCACATTATGAAATTTTTAAAAATATGTGATTTAAAGAACTTACTTGTTTCTTCATTTTAATTCGGCATAGTAAAATCTGCTCTCAAGGATACGAAGATTCCCTGTTTGGTTTCACTCTTTAAACGAGGAAAGACCTGATGCTCTAGGTTAGTAACAGAATTCTTATCAGTTTCATGGTATTCATGCTTTATCCATACCAGGAACCACCATACTCTTAAATTTTACCATCTAAGTACCTCGATTTCACTCTCGACATTATTTAAATCCCTAGACGAATCTCCACCTTATTACGGAGCCTGTAGAGGTTGATAAAAAAATAAAGAATTACTAAGAAAATTTTTAAATATTTTGTAATAAGTGATAAGGAAAAAAAGGACAAATGCGGGGAAAAAATATTTGTATTCAGTTTACGTTCCTTCCAATAGAATTGCGTCCTTTGTTTTAATGAGATATATGCCGCTATATGAGTATTTTATGAATTTTTTTTTATATAATTCCTTAGTATTTTAGGAGGAGGCTAGACGAACTGGGCATGTACATATACCGTTGCTAAAAACATGTCCTTGAACAAACGATTATTTATGGAATCTTACTCGGAATACACTCTCGCATACACACATTCCAGAATATCACAATTCTACCAGAAATTGCTTCTTCTATAAATCAAATATTATTCTTATTTTAGTGAATTCCCGGGACCAACAGAAATCCTATGTATTGAAAAAAACCTTGTTGAACTTTTCTTATCCCAATTTGTTGGTTTTTGTATCGATTGAGGAAAAATTCCAGTCATCTCCGAATTGGCCAAAATAAAATGCCAACAACCATCACCTCGATTCATTTGCAATTCAGTACCTATTATTTATTAGTGAATACCTGGAAAAGGGTCATTGACTAGAGGACACTTGAGTGAGGGTCATGTACTACGGGGGGATAGTTTAGAGGAAGTTATCTTAGCTCAGTGTTCGATAACAGCCGAAGAGAGGAATCCTAATTAATCAATCTACTCTCGAGGAAAGAACACCACTGACCAATGGGTAGAATATAAATGAGTGGATAAAAAATGAATTAATTAATCACTTACCTGCCTCTAAAGCCACGGTTGACATCGCCTGATTCTTTCTGGAGGGCAGCATTTTTTAATCGATTTTGAAGAGTTTCAGGTGTCCGTGGACTTCGTTCTTATGGCAATTTCTTCATTTAAAAGATAAACTGGGATGATCTTGGGTACGTCTTAGTTGATCAATGAGCCTGAATCATTACCGCGCTTGATTTAACGGAGAGAGGAACAAGCCTGGAAAAAGACGGAAACGAAGAAGTTTAACTTCCAGTCTGCATAATTAACAAAACCTGATTTTCATTAATAGCGGGAGAATGATGCAGATTGGAAGATGTTATAATTACCAGGCTAAGTATTTTTCTAATAACAAAGAAATGTAGCCATAAAAGGAACCGGAAAAAGGTATCAACCTATGAACTTTGAACGAACAATAAATTTTCAGCAACAGTCATAATTACACTTTTCCTATCTCCTTATTTTCTTGGTTGAGGTAATAAGCCTTTTAGGATACCGCATAATCCCGTCCGGCATTTACTTTCTCGACTAATATGACGTACCATAATGTGGATGTACGCAACATGAGGGTTCATATTGCACTGACTTAAATTGACCTAATAAACTCGACGAATGTTCGCATGTTGCGTACGGTGTCGTAAAAAGAACACAGTAACGGCATCATTCAGCTGTTTGTATTTCTTCCTCAAATTAAATAAACCGCTTTTACGGAATCCATTTGACAATTGTCACTTCACATTTTCATTTAGGGCCATGTATTAAAATGCCTTAAGGAAACTCAAATTTGGAGTGATCAGTAACCAGCGAAATAGGGGGAGTAACCTGCAGGGTATTTATCCTCGTGGTGGCCACTGGAAACTGTCCTGATAGGGATGGGCTAATATGATCTTTCATACCAAGCCAAGATGTTAAGTTATCGTGTCTAAAGCCGTACTGCCTGTCGTGAATAATTTGGTTAGATTTTAGATATTTCATCAGCTATCTATTAATTATTGTCTCCATGATTTTGGAGAGAACAGAAGTAATAGCTATATTGGGCGGTAGTTTAAAGGGTCATAAGCGTCACCTTTTTGGGAATGAGCTGAAGTTAAGCTAGTTCGCAAGAATTGGGATAGGTTTAGCCAAGGGGAGGCACATTTCTTGAATACCATAGAGGGAATATTATAAAGGCCAGTGGACGTCAAGCTCTTTGAGATATTTATACACCTCTGGTGTCCTGAAGAAAATTCCGTTGGGAGGTAAGAAGAATTTGAGGCGAACAGAGATGCCAATAAATCGGCCTTGGATTTGCTTTATGTTATCACCACCTTCTCATAAATGAATAGTGGGGTTGAGGGGGAGGTTCTTCTTGATGGAAGTTACTATGGACCAGTAGTTTTTGCAGCCTACGTGAGTATTGGGGATCTTACTTCTCAATTTGTCATCAAATGATCTAAGCAAAGAGCTCACCTCTTAGCTCTTACTATGTGAATGAGGACGATTCAGGAATTTTCACAAGTATGCAGGCCATTCTTTAAATGAAACGTTCAAGGTCATTTGCTCAAGGTCATTTGCTCTAGGTCGTCTGCTCAAGGTCATTTGCTCAAGGTCATTTGCTCAAGCTCATTTGCTCAAGGTCGTTTGGTGAAGGTCTTTTGTTCAAGGGCGTTTGCTCAAGGTCATTTGCTCAAGGTCGTTTGCTCAAGGTCTTTTGCTCAAGGTCGTTTGCTCAAGGTCACTTGCTCTTGCTCAAGGTCATTTTCTCAAGGTCATTTGCTCAAGGTCGTTTGCTCAAGGTCTTTTGCTCAAGGTCGTTTGCTCAAGGTCACTTGCTCTTGCTCAAGGTCGTTTGCTCAAGGTCATTTCCTCGAGTTCATTTGCTCAAGGTCATTTTCTCAAGGTCATTTGCTCAAGGTCATTTGCCCAAGGTCGTTTGCTCAAGATCAATTGCTCAAGGTCATTTTCTCAAGGTCATTGTCTCAAGGTCATTGTCTCAAGGTCGTTGGCTCAAGGTCATTTTCTCAAGGTCATTTGCTCAAGGTCATTTGCCCAAGGTCGTTTGCTCAAGATCAATTGCTCAAGGTCATTTTCTCAAGGTCATTGTCTCAAGGTCGTTGGCTCAAGGTCATTGGCTCAAGGTCATTTGCTCAAGGTCATTTGCTCAAGGTCGTTTGCTCAAGGTCATTTGCTCAAGGTCATTTGCTCAAGGTCGTTGCTCAAGGTAATTTGCTCAAGGTCGTTTGCTCAAGGTCATTTGCTCAAGGTCATTTGCTCAAAGTCATTTGACAAGCGATTGGGGTCATTTGACAAGATGGTCATTTGATCTTGACAGGGCATTGAGGACCTTGACCTTGTTCCGTGACCTAGTTCCCACAGTCGGGAAAGTTTTCTCTTAACCGACTCCATACCTACTCCGATCATATACGGTCATCAATGCGGTAAAAACCAAAGTATTCACAACGGACATGCTCCAGCTCATCTTTACTTCCATCTAGCTTTTGTAGTATTCTATTTATCGTTGCAAACGATGTTGGTTCCAAAATCTGGTTGGATTATCCTCGAGCTCGACCTAGCCTTGCCCCTTCTACGTTTAGGGGCTTCTCACATCAATACAATACTATGTTTACAGCCTTGAAGTTTATGGTATATTTCCGTTTGGTCGAAGTGATTACACCAAGTGGAAATATACGAATCCTTAAAGGCAGAATATACCAATTATGACAGAATTTTCATTTGAACTTGACTTCAGTTACGCCCAATACAACCGGGTAGTCGTAGCGCCATCTCTTGTAGATTATATAAAATTAGGTGTAGTGTAAAAAAGCGCATAAACATGAACGATAATATTTTCAAAAATTACGAAGGTAAAATATATATCGTTATATGGAGGGCATTTGGAAGAAGGTAAACCATCCTGTAGAGAAAGTGACACATTAAGCACGTAATGAAACTCTCAGCACGTGAAAAACTCATTTGGAAGTGATGCTGAGAGCTCTAACTTTCTACACCTTCGATAAATTAAAGCATGCGGTAGAGTTGATATAATTGGTAGTGACAGTTTGCTGCGAACTACCTATATGGAGACAGGGCTGGTGAGACTTAATGAGTTTCTTTCTTAGATGGTTTGCACGTTGAAAACTTCTTGCATTTTCTGTTGGTTATATTTCCTTAAAATAAATTCTCTCGTTTATTAATTCCAACCAATTAAGAGGAGCCAAAAGAGTTTACAGCATCACCGAAAACCTTTATGCCAGCTTTTATGTCGTTATCCTGGATTCCTTGATATTTTGTATAAGTACTTACATTTTTCTAGAATACCTTTAAATTAACTTTCGGGTAAAGTGAACCGTGAGAAACAAGGCGTCGGGGTTGAGTCTCCTATCATCATAAGAATTTGCTAATCCCTTAAATAATTCATTAAGCGACAAAACCCTCAGCCGGTTTCTTTTCCATAGAATCATTTTCATATCGTTAAGAAAGCCTGGACCTAATATTCCGTACCGTACCGTAACAAAATTGAACGAATCTGAGCTCAGTTACGGCATTTTGACAGATGCCCTAAATGAAAACGTAAAGTGGCAAGTGACAAGTGCAAAATGGATAGCATAAACAAAGATTTAAGAGATTTATTTGCATTATTTAAGCTGTGGAAGCATTACAAACAGATTAGAAGTGATCAGAGGAAAAGAAGGAATAAAAATCGCGCAATAAATAAAATGAGAAACATCCACGGATATTACCGTGTAACATTTCTAATTTCTTCCTAAACATGGAAATGTCACCGACTACGAATGATTTATTGCCCTCATTAATGAGTACAGGGCCGCATTGGAACGGACATTATTGTTTTATAAAAACAACAAAGGGTGTCGTATTTTACAACACTAACCTACTTATTATGATTATTTCTAGAAAAAAAAGGAAATGGAAATTTGAAAGATTGTTGTGTAGGGTAATAATTATAATATTTCAAGTCATTTACTGCTCCAATTTTCAAAAAAATTGTTAAAATGTGAACAAGTTTTTTAAATAGCTAACGGATGCTAAGGTTTCGTGCCATTCTTACGGCACCATTACGGACCATTCGAGAATTTAACGAACATTCGGCAAGTTTATTAAGTCAATTTAAGTCGGTGCCATATGAACACTTATGTTCGTAGGTTACGGTACTTACGGTTACGGTACGGTACGGAATATTAGGTCAGGGCTTAAGACCTAATGGACCTCTACGCTAGGATTCTTGGAATTTTCAAAGGCTTCGCTCAGGTTCTTCTCTCCATGTTTCCATAATGATCTGAAGAGCTTCTGAGGTAGAATGGGCGAATACTTAATTTAAATGTAATATCCTTCGGTGACTCGAACAAGTATCTGGCAGCCCTCCAAGACCACCAGTGGAGCCTTGTGAGAAATCCCAAAGCCTGAAGCCTAAAGCTCCTTCTGTATGGTCTGGATCTTAATCCTTAGGTAAGGGTATGAGAGTTTTTATCTCCGGTGTATTATGACAGATGGCGCTGCGAGACACTCGTACATGCCCAAGGCCTGCCAACTTATATTACACTTTTGCGGATTGTTTCTTTATTTACATTTATTAAATTATATATTTTTGAGCAGGGGATTTACTGTGCTAACGGGATACTCACACGCACCTATAGCAAAGAGTGGAGTGGGGGTAATCATGTTTGAACAGAGTATAATAAAGAAATCGTTGGAGTTTTACAACTCGGGCAGGTTGAGTGCTTTTTTTATTAAATATATTTTTTTGGCCATGCCTAATCAAATAATAATAAACGTCATTTGCGGCAAAAGAAGGTCACCGTTAATTTGCATTTTTTCTGCTCTCAGGACCCAGGGGCGCGATATGGGAAGCTCTCTCTCTCTTTCGTTTTTATCTGATTGAATAACATTATTCAGGCTATCATGACATGACCGCCGACGGTGAAAATGGAAGGGGGTAGAAAAATTATGATTTCGTTTCAGGAGCGGGAAAATTCTTTCAAATTATTTATAGTTAAGGGCATGCAGATAACAGTATCCTTTTATGTAGATGATTTTTTCCAGACATCCTCATGGATACGAGGCTCTGCCTTCCTTTGTCTTTCGGTGCTTTACATCTTTTATGATGGACTTGATGGAAATGTGGTTTTAAATTACGTGCGAAACGTGACGTCACATTCGGCTGGAAAAGGATTTTGAAATAATGTAACTGACAAGTGGAAGAAATATTAATGTAAGTCTGCTTTAATATTTCTAAACCGGGAAATTTAAGGGGTTTTGTTATTCAATGTTCGAAGGATTCGCCTTGTTCCATTTTATACTTTGCTTTTTTTTTGGGCTCCATATTAAAAAAAAACTAGCGGAGACCCAGTTCGCCTCGCTGAACCCATAGCCCAATAGTGTGGCGTGCACCAAAACAACTGGGAATTTCAAAATCCCTTGTTCCATGGGCAGTGAATAAAAGTGTCACTTCGTTAAACGAAATCACCCGCTCATTTATAATCCCAGTCATAATTCAACGGTCTCACTGCCACTCTTGTCGTGGTCAGATGCTATGGGGATTGTTGTTGCCCGTAAACAAATTTCGAAGGGGAAATTACTATGCACGTGCGCTTGTATTTTATCCATAACACGAAATGTTAATGTATGTGCAATTGTCCTTTTCTTGCCTGCATTTGCCTGCCGTTTGTTTTACATTTGAAGTGATAAAGATTTTAATATACAGTAAAGACATTTTTGTCGAATTTTTGATTCCGAAAAGTAAAACTAGATGGGGTATGATGAACGCAGGCGGCATAAACTGACTTCTGACAAAAGAGTAATACGTTTAGCACTAGTGGGAAATTACTATTATTAGAAATGGTGACAAAGTAACGCTGAAAGAAACTAGTTCAAATAACTATAATAGTGGTAAATACACAAGATTTTTCTAGAAAATTTGTTTTTCCTGAACGATAGCAAACATTTCCTTGGTACTTCGTTCGCTACACTAAAGCGGGTCTTTGCATTCGTATTGAGCGTGTTGAAGCGCAGCAGACAAACTGGAAAGTTTTGTTTATTGACTCCACCAGAAAGTGTAAAATGAGCTTCGTCCGTTCTGAAAATTTCAGCTCGGCATCGATCATTCTTGCGACGGCCAGCGTTCCCAACTTAGTGGTTATACCACTAGAACTGGTGGATTAGACTTGCCTTTAATGGTAAAAAATTGTATCTAGTGGTTAGTGGGTTTTTTGGTGGTAAGAGGAAAGTATACAAGTGTCCATAACCATACTAAGATACTGACCTACTAATTACTACTGACCTAATGATTCTCTTAAATAAAAACTAAAGTTGATGAACAGTGACGTCAAATCCATCTTCTAAAGTGGAATAAAACCAAATATACCAACAAATTTTCGTACTGCAGTTTAAAGAAACATCAGGAGAAAGTCTATTTGAATGATTGTCCGGCCACTTTTGCTTTTTCATTACTAATTTTGCCACATTCGAGCATCGATGTTGAAAGCAGCATGAACATGGTCAGAACAAATGAAGGACTAACCTCAGGTCTCACCTTTTATATTAACGTCGTTCATGCCATGATTCAATGCCTAGTAGGAAACTTAGTTACGAGAAGAAAAAGTATAGGATAGATTAAAAGAAGTCTAGGGATGCATGATGAGGTGGCGGAGAACCTCGTGTATAAATTCTTGATGTTGTATGAGTTCAGAAGCAACCGTCGGGGTTTACGGAAGGTATTCTCATTGAAGTCTTTCGCCTCCTGAAAATAGTGATCCACAAACTAGTTAAGACTACCAGGCGGAACAAGGAGGTGTTTCGATTTCTAGGTAAAGACAAAAGGTTAATGGATCTTTGGAACCCCAATTAACCAGCTAAGCCGACAAGATGCGTTATGAGAGCCGTGTATACCCTTATAGTACCGGCTAATGCCCCCGGCTTCACCTATCTCAGTTCAGTCGCCATAAGTGGCTACACAGGCTTTATGTTCAGTTCGTGCTTGAAATGGTTGTTGCTTTTTGCCAGAAGTTAGAATTGCAAGAGCTCACTGGAATGGCATTCCATTATTCTATTTGATTCCTCTCTTTTCAGCAAGCTTTTACGTTTAACTTCAGTTCCAGCCGAGGTAGGCGAACTAAGGTCAGTTTTATCCTCAGTTGGAAATTTTATGCGAACTGAGGTTTTTTTAAGTTCAGTTTACCAATTTGCTCGAGCTTGCGCAGTTGGCCGGGTGAAGCCAGGGTATAACGATAATTGGTCAACGCAATAATGCTGATTCCATTATTGAAATATTGATTTTTTATCGCATTTAATGGAGTCATTATTTTTTTATTCAACTCAATTAGTGTGAGTTAACTTAAACAGCGCTTTTCAAATAATTAGTTTTAGGAACTTGAGATTTAGTGGAATATATCAGTTACTTTTGGTGGTGGCTCGCCACTCAAAGAAATTCTTCATCAAACTACGAATTCTGTTGTCTGAAGGCGCCGAATTTTTGGCATATTTTTTACGATAAGCCGCTTAATTTTCACAACCGAACGATAGTTTTAAATTCAGATCTGCCAAAGAAGCGATACATGGAATCCATTGAGGAAGATTCAGTAAAGTTAGGCGTACGTAATTGGAGGGCTTGGCCAGGAGCCGAACGGCATACAGGGAAATGTTGGACGAAGGCAAGGTTAATAATAGGCTGTAGTGCTACAGATCATGTTGGTGATAGATAAACTGACAGGGATTTAATTGTAAATGCCTGGCTCTTGTTGAATTATTATTTTTATATCCTGTTTTGCGAAGGGGGGTTTTAAAGTAAAATTAAATATCCTGAAAATATAGCTTTTTCATCAGAGTATCTGTTTATATTTCGACCGTTAGGGGGCGATTTTAAGGATGCCGCTTCATCTTCATTCATTACTGCATGAGATTTATTTTTGTACAAAATTCCCATCTAAAATCCAAACATTTCGTGGAAGGATCTTTCCTTCTGTGATTTTATTTACCTTTTGATGGATGTTGTACTAGAAAGACTTAGTCCCAAAGTAATGGCTTTGTAGTCCTTTATGAATAAGCAGGAGGCAGAATTCTTATCCTTAACAAACAAATATTCTTCGACTCTTATTAAACACTGTTTTTCCACTTTTAAGAAAGAACTATCCTTTTTTTCCTGCTTAAACTTTTTCTTTCTTTGCAACTTGTTTTGAGACACCACAAAAATGAATATAACCAAAGAAAGCCTTGCGCTTCACTACACTTTAAAGGACCTCAATTAAGGAGCGGCTTTAAATGGGTAACTAACCACACAAAAGCACAGATTTGACACTTCGACACACTATAGAAGCACTGCGGAAAAGTATTACAGCGAACGCACGCATTCCAACTATGTCCAAAATTCTACTGACCCAACTTTTCACTCAGGGAAACTTTCCTGAGCTTTTCCACATCATCTTGGGCTTTTCGCGCTCTTGTTATGACAGTTTCCGGAACTTTCACCAGCTCAAAAAATAGAAGAGAAAATTTAATAACCTTTTTTGAGCTGGCAGAGGTTTCGGAAAATATCATTACAAGGACAGAAAAGCTCAGGATAATATGAAGAGCATACGAAAGTTTCCCAAAGTGAAAAGTTGGTTAATGAGAGTATTTCATGTGAAAAGCATTTCGTGAAAAACCTTTCCTATGTTAATTTGGGTTCAAGGTAGAAGATTTAACTTTGAGGGAGAAGGTTGGTTGTTGGACTAATGTTTGGGCGGGGGTAATTTTATTCCTTCGTGTGTCGGATGAGTCTCAAATTTAAGATTAGATTATTCGATTTCGCTATACAACCGCCTGGGAATGTTTTCTTAAGAAATACCTCTAATGACATCCAAATTTCCCTTTTCAACCATGAATTTTTATCGATGATTATATTTTCGTGAAATACATAATATGGTATTTTGAAATTTCAAATAATTACTATGTACAGTCAGTCAAGTAAGAGCGTGGTCGGGTTAATTTATAAAAAAATTTATTCCGTGAAACTTTCATATTAAATATGAAAGTTTCACGGAATAAATTTTTTTATAAATTAACCCGACCACGCTCTTACTTGACTGACTGTACATAGTAATTATTTGAAATTTCAAAATACCATATTATGTATAAATTTATAAATAATATAAAATTTATAATTATTATAAATTTTATAAATACATTGTACACATTACAAACGATGATGCAATTCGGTTAATATGGTATCCAGTCACCATCGGCGTCGATAATTGCCTGACATCTCCGAGGCATGCTTTTTACTAATTTGACGGCGTATTGTAGTGGCAACGATCTCCAGATCCGACGAATTTCGCAAGATAGCTGCTTCAAAGTGAAGACCCTCGGGGAAAAACCAACTTAGTCCACTTTTTCAAAAATCAGAGAATTCAGCTCCATCTATTAGCTGCTAAGGTGTACTACAATTCAAGGTAATAACTATGGGGAAAAACCAACGTAGTCCTGACAAAATGACCGGGCAATAATAAAAGGTTCGGGGAAGAACCAACTGAGTCCATGAGAATGAGGGAAAAAACAAACATGTCCACCCTTGTTATTTTTTGTACTAAGTTGGGAATTAGAGCGAAATCTTTCATTACCTATCGGTAATGACGACCACGCTCTTACTTGACTGACTGTATATGTCTTTATTGTATTGATTTATCATTTAAATGAAAACTCATCCCCGTAAGGAGTTGCGAAGAAATAGGCACTAGAAGACGCTTCTTGGTTGTTACAATTCCTATAATGCGTTGAATAATTCATTTGGCAACGTACATATTCAAGGAACTTATTTACAGATTTTGCTAATAGAAACTTGGCCTAGAACTTTTTAACATTATTCAGTCATTTCTGAAGAAACAAAAACCCTAAGGCGGCTCTCACACTGAGGCAACAAGCAATAAGCAACTGGCAATAGGCAACACACAATATTAGCGGTAGCGCATATTTTACATTGAATTAAATTAGAGGTCTCACATTAGAGTAACTCGACATTGGTCGAACGAAAAATGTTGCTGGTTGCTGCATTATTATTTCTGGCGATACTTACTGCATGTTGAAAAGCGATAAATATTGCATCGTTTAGTATCAATGTTTGCGAGTAGTAGCAGGGAATGATGAATATACACTTTTTTTTTACTTTTTGAAAAATATTTCGGACGATACAAGTTTTAATACAAAATTTGGGGCATTTCACGTGAAGCGGACAACGAAAAAAAATGTGAGATTCTGAAATTCATTCACTTTCGGCCTAACTGTACTTCTGGAAGGTGTGAATGTGAACACCTATTTTTTTTGTATTCTGTGGCTTAGTTGTCAAGTTATGGGCTTCTAAAGAATTTATGTAATGGAAGTACGGTTTTTTCGGAAGCGGTTTTTCGAATTTAACAAATTTTAGTAAAATATTAAACTGAAGTGATTTCTTTAGGAAATTCACTGTTCTTTTTAATTATGAAATCAGATTTGAGATTTGATTTTTTTTTTCTTGTAGAAAACCGGAAGTAAACATTTCAAATCAGTATTTTAATAACTTCGACCATTTTATTTTTAATCACTTTAATTTTAAAAAATACCTTAAAGAATATAGATAATACACTGAAAGTTTCAAGATGAGATCTACTTTAGTTTAGGAGATAGATGAATTCAAGTACATCGATGTCGCGTCTGAGCGTGGTACCTGGTGCTTACTTACTTCGGCTGGTTTGCGCGAAACGCATTAAAACGCTTGTGAAAAAATGGATAGTAAAAATATTTTAGTTTTTTATTTACAGCAGCTGAAAAAACACCTCAAATTCATGCTTCTACACTAGAATACCCCCTTAAGTAAAACAAGAACAGATGTGGAAAAAATGGAAACGCAAATCTTATAATGGCCTTAAGCAGCCTATACACGACAAACTTGGTTGCCAACAAAGTTGCCAACCTTTGGTGTTGGTATCAGAATTGAACGTGTGTAGGTTGGTTAACAGCTTAAAATTGAAGTTTGTCCACGGTTGGAATGAAATCAAAAATTTTTGATTTTTAGTAGAAGTTGGCAACCATGTTGTATGTCTGTAGCGGTGTTGAGAACTTAGCCAGCGAACATCATTTGAAAAAAGTAACTTGAATGGTGCACTTCGTTGATGTTCGTTGTGCACGGATGTTGACAATCAATTTGGAGTGTCTGTATATTTCATGATCCCAACTTTGTTGTCAACCAAGTTTGTCGTCTGTAGGCCGCTTTACGTATTTGAAAAGCTTTTAAAAAGTTTGGTGACCGTGTAGGGTGTCATTTAGCCATACTAAATAGGCTGGTTCTACAGAAGTCATGCAGGATTGCACGTGACCAGTAATCAGTTGCGGAACAGAATTGGTAAAACGACACTCGTCCTAAAAAATATAAGGTGTAGTAAAAAGAAATCCATTATTTTTGCAACAGAAGGCTTTAGGAGTTTGTATCTCGCTTTGTAAAAGTCCAATCTGGTAACACTCAATGGCGTTAGAAAGATGAGATCTTGTACTAAAAACACTTTGTTGGCAGTTTTGTGATTGCTTAATTCAGTTTTATTTGAGCGCGCGTCAAAGATGAACACCAGCAAACGGAAAATACGCCATATTCTTCGATAAAGGCGAAAACGCAAGCCAGGCGGCTGAAAATGTGAATATTGTTTATGGTCCTGATACTGTAACATCCCATCACGCACAATTTTGGTTTCGTCGATTCAACTCTTAAGGTACGTATCCACCAAGGCAAGCCAACATATGCTCGCGAGCAAAATGACGTCACAATGGCGTAAAAAGCTTTTTGCTCGCCTGCAATTTTAAATTAGTATCCACCGAAAACAAATGATCGTGTGCAAAGCTTTGCACGAAAGAAACATTTTCTTGTGTGGAGTGCTTTTTTCGAGTTCTAGTGAGCAAATTTTTGCGTCCCATTGGATTTGGATAACATTTGCACGCAAGCACCTTGTTAGTTTGACACTTTAGTTAGCTAGACACTTTCAAATGAACACGTGCAATACCTAGAAGCAAAAGTTTGTACGCATGTTTTACTGCCTAGGAGCAAACATTGTTGATGTGCATAGCTGCGATGAGCTCTTTTTGGTGACGTCATTTTGCCCGCGAGCAAATGTTCGTTTGCCTTGGTGGATACATACCTTTACAATTTCGATGCAGAGTGCCCAATTTGGATGCGATGCGGCCAGTAAAACTCAGCATACAACTACATGTAAACGCCCTGTGCGTGAGTCCCCTTTGAAATGCTCGAGCTCATCCCAGTTTCTCAGAATTTTGTCTACTTTTGAAATTTTCAATTTTTTTCCAGGGTTTCTTAGAATTTCTGATAGTTTTGTAGTCGTCGGGATTTTCTGAAATTTAAAGAGGACGACTTTTCAATAGTTTTTTTAGCATGTCGCAAAATATTTCTTTTGGGGTTTCCCGGATATTTTCAGGTTTGGGGAGTTTTCTACCATTTGTGATAAAATTTACAACTCAAACTCATAAAATTTACATTTATATGAATTGCACATTACATTTATTACATTAATTATTAGTCACAACGAATTATTACTCTCATTATTTACATTAAACTTATATCTAATCTTATTAATAATAATAATAATACTAATAGTGTTACCCTTCTAACACAAAAGGCGCACTTCTATGCGGCGAAACAAATTTGCGATTGTTCGAAAATTCCACCCAAACCTGAAAATATTCGGGAAACCCTCAAGTGAAATATTTTGCGACATGCTAAAAAACTATTAAAAAGTCGTCTCCTTTAAATTTCTAAAAAATCCCGAAGACTACAAAACTATCAGAAATTCTAAGAAACCCTGGAAAAAAAGTGAAAATTTCAAAAGTAGACAAAGATGCACCACCACCACTTTGTTTCGATGTCAAAGATGCACCACTCTCTGGAAGGGCAATTGTCAAAAATGTCGATAACATCATGGAATTGTGGAGTCCGACCACCATGTAAGCACTGTTTCGACTGCCCTTTGCATAAGGCAGGATACAAAAAGAAACTGTACCAAACGAGTTAACGCCAAAAAATCTCATGGACCGAATTTTCTTCTGCAAATCCCTGCTGAATCTCAAAAACATCGATCCATTTTTGAAGCGGATGGTGACAGGCAAAGAAAAGTGGGTGACTTACGACAACGTCAGCGAAAACGGTCGTGGTCTAATCGCGGTAAGCCGGCGCAAACGAGAGTGAGGGAGGATGATTTGCTGTATCTATATTTTGTGGGAATTGCAAGGAATTATCTGCTATGAGCTGCCTCCTACGGCAGCTACAAATTATAGAATAAAACGGCACATATTTCACCTAAATATTATCATTATAACTATGCTAAATAAAGCCTTCAATTTCATGCAAAATGGATTTCTTCTTACTACACTTTATATAATGCTTTCCGCACCAATGCAGTTATTACTCACATTTCCAAGCCAATAAATTTTTTCTCCGTTTTTTCCACTCCCCACATAAAGTTTGACTTGATTAGTATAAATCAACCACCTTCGCAAATACATATTGAAAAAGTGGATTTAATCGGATTACTTTTCATTATAATTGGAGTTATCGCGAAAAACCCTTACAAAGGGGTGTTTTTTGAATTTTTAAGGGTGACGCCCATATTTTAGGACCGCGGAACCCCGATATTCGTGATCAGCAACCCAAAGAACATGTAAGGTTCCATTTTCTTAACGGTTTATGTTGGAACACCTCCCCAACCGAAAACCCGATTTAACCCTTTGATTCAAAATGGCGCCGAAGTTAAAGTGGTGAGAACCGTGCAAATACAAAATTAAGCTTTCCTGGTGGTACCAAACACCCATGAAAAATTGCAGCTTGCCCCCGCTTTTAATTCCCAGCAAAAATACAATTTACCTGTACTATTAGGTCGCTTCATCTGGTGTAGATTGGATTGAAGGATGTGCGATAGGACACTGAATACAAAGCCAATGAGACTGGAAGAATGATCATCCGATGAAGCCCGTGTATCAAAGATATGGTCTGATTTTGAATTAATATCTACCCTTAAACGTGAATAAAATATATCCGCATTAAAATATAGATTATTTTTATTTTTCTGCAGCTTCCAGCTTTTTTTAAATAAATAATTGCTAATTAATAAAAAGAGAAAAATTAAAAACTCGTTTGTATTTAGTCAAATACAGAATGGACTTTCCACAACAACTCAAACCATTAAATTAATTATTGTTGTAAGCGTTTGTTTTTTCTGATGTTTTTATTCTTAATTTTTTATTTAAGGAACGAGAAAAACAGATAACATCCTGTAATACACAATATAAAACACAACAAAAAATCTGAGCAACTAAGGCGTACCTAATTTCCTAACCGGAGAAGGAGCCTTCAAGAAAAGAATATTTTCCAAAATTAATTTCCGCTGTTTTGAAAGACTTGGTCCTTGCATTAAGGATTTAATCTCCAAAGGCGTAAAATTTACCAGAGGAGCATTTTAGCGTGTGTATGTGTATGGCGCAATAAGGATTACGGTTTTTGGTGCGATTGGGTATCTTCGTCCTGAAAAAGGTTTCTGTACTGTAAAAGAACATAATTCATTTTATGAAGAAACCATATCAAAGGATTTCCTGAAATTTAATATCCTGAAAAGAATCTACAAAATCCATTATCGACGGAGAGTTCGTAGTCGAATTGTAGGTTGCTGTGAAGTTGGGGCTACAAACTATACACAACCAATTTGCTGAGTTCAGTGCCTGCTGACAAGCTGCACTATGAATGAAAAACATAAGCTTCCATCCCGGCAGAAGAGATTAAAATATAACTTGAAGGACCCTCGGGGATGTGGATCCTTGGCAAGCTGTTGTTCGAATATTGGCAGTTGGAAAGAGTTAATCAAATGTTTTTTGGGTGATATCATCACTGAAATGCTTATTGCCTGCAGAAGTCTGTTCTCGCCATGGCATAAACACGACCAACAGAGCAACAACCTCTAGTGTTCATTACTTCCCAAGTTTGCAGCTCCGTAGAATATAATTAATTCATCCTCCATTAAGAGCCTATCCAATGAATCATGCCTGGGGCTGAGTCTTTTAGAACTTTCCAGATAACAGAGGCTCTTCACCATCTACGACACTGCTATCTGTTTGTAATTCACTGCGCTACATTGGTTCCATTCCCAAGCCATCCATTCACCAATAAAGCATTTTCAATTTATTGAAAAAAAAAAAAAAAATAATAATAATAATAATAATACTCAACTTTTATATTGGTTTAATATCCTGAGTTAGCAGAGGAGTCTACAGGCACGAGCTAGAAGAGTCTAGAGATTTTAATGACTAGTTATAACTGGTGAAGCTTAACTAGTTAATTGTAAATTGCTTTCTGGCTTCAGCAACTGCTCAACTTGTGCACGCTTGGGGCGTTTTTTGTTATTACTAGTAATTAATTACCCGGAAGGGAAGTTGTAACGAGATCCTTTACAGAAGAAATTGAATCCTTCAAAATGCAAATTAGTTAGGCGAAGAAAAAGAAAGACTTTTAATTAGGATACAAAGATAAATTAGAATGGAGCCTGTCATTTCTTTTTGCGTTTTAAGGTGGAACGGCCTACCAAGCTTAATGCTCAGTTTTAAAAGCATCTTTTAGACAAATTGTATATAACAACTCCTCCTATATTAAGTCACCCTGTAAAAATTCTGTTTCTTTTCAAAATTAGTATAAACCTAGTTTTTTTTTCTATTTTATTCATTGGGGGTCAAATGATAGTAACGTCCTTAGGGACCTTTTTTGGTGGCGGTACATGAAAGAGATAAATCCTGAATCCAACCCAAAGAATAAACGAAGACTCACAGGCGGAGGCATGGTAATCCCTTAATATAGTATTCCAATAGAACCAGCAACACTGGATGAAGTACGGGAAGCTGTGAAAAGGCAAAAAAGCCACAAATTCCCAGGGATCGATGGCATCGCAGCTGGGCTACTAAACGAAGGAGGACCGCAGCTCTTAAGAAACTTACACGAACTTATATGCAACATCTGGGAGGAAGGAGTTATACCAGATGACTGGAAGAAAGCGATTATATGTCCAATCAACAATAAAGAAGATAAATTAACCTGTAAAAACTACACAGCCATCTCACTCCTCAGCATCAGATACAAAACCTTTATAATCCGTGTGAAACTAAAACTAGAACCTATAGCGGAATGTCTTATAGGAGAATATCAAGCTGGTTTTAGGACAAACAGGTCAACATCTGACCAGCTGCTGACCTTAAAACTAATTCTGGAGAAAACCTGGGGAAGGAATATAGATATATACCAGGTATTTGTCGACTTACACAGGCATATGACTCGATAAACAGAGAGAGGCTGTACAGGATGCTATTGGAATTAGGAGTCCCCTCAAACCTGGTACGACTGATAAAATGCGCAACGATTAGCTCCCTGGCGAAAGGAAGGATCCAAAATGCAGTAACAGAAGAGTTCGAAGTGCAACAAGGTCTTTGACAAGGAGATGGACTAGCCCCATGCTTTCCAACCTGGCCCTTTTCCTTAACACAGGAAAGTCAGTCCAGAGAAGTGCATCAATTGTCTGTACATATGCAGATGACGTGAACATCGTGGGAAGGTCTTTCTTGGCAGCAAAAGAAGTCTATGTCGAACTAAGAGAGGCGGCCAAGGATATAGGGCTGAATATCAACGAAGAGAAAATAAAGGTGATGCAACAATCAAGAGCTGGAAGGTTTAGAATGGGAAGAAATATAACTATCGACGAACACAATTTAGAAGTAGTCCTTGGTTGGTTAAAAAAAGAAACGGTGCAAAGGAAGAGATAACTAGACTAATAGAGCGTTTTATGACCAAAAACAAATACTGCACTCAAGATTTGTGCACACGAAAACGAGACTCTCACTCTACAAAACAGTAATATGACCAGGACTGTGTTATGGTAGCGAGACTTGGACTATGACCTATGGCATAGAGGAATGATTCAACAGGTTTGTGAGAAAAGTTCTCAGATGCATAATAGGTCCAACGAGAGAGGATGGAATATGGCGAAGGAGATACAACAACGAGTTGTATGAAATTTTTGACGACCTAAAACCCTCAACGTTTATAAAAATCAACAGACCGAGATTAGCCGGCCACGTAATTAGGATGGACGCTAGCCGTATTCTAAAACGGCTTATCGTGGCCGAAATTTCAGGAAAGAGACCAGTAGGTAAACCCAGGAGGAGATGGATGGACTCTGTGATGGCTGACGTAGAGACAATGCTCAACATTCGGAACTGGCGAACTGCTGAAAGGAGCCGTTAAACTTGGAGAAATGCCCTAGAGGAGGCCAGGTCTCGATTTGTGCTGTAGCGCCATTGGATGGATGGAAGCCAGCGAGATGCCTTAGTAGAGGCGAAGTTTCTATCCCACCATGTATACATATTTTGAATTGTTCATTCCGTGTGGGTGCACTGACTTTTCGCCAGGCCCAGAGTATCTCATATTTGGTTTATTGTGAGAAATCTAAAGTTACCTGTAAGGGGCAGTTTGGTCAATCCTAGAACTTTTAGGGTCCTGGTAAATGGTACCTACCTAGTGCTAGTGTCCCGCCGGATACAAAACACGTACCCGCTGCATGTACCTTGAGGTGGTAGTTTTTGTTTGTTAGTTTTTGTTTTTGTGCGAAAAGTTCTGGTCACTGAGTGAAACGAAGAACAGAAAACAAACTCTTATACTAGCTCCAGCATATTAAATAACAAAATAAAAATCTCGGAATTTTTTTTTCTAAGAGCTACTAATATTACAATGTAAACGTTTATTAAAGTGGATAATACAGGATTTTTCCAACAACATTTTTAATTCTCAATGACTCTTAAGTCAAAACCATTGCACGTGGATGCTTGTGCAACAGTGGTACTCAGCAAGAGTGTTTTTTATCCGCTATGTCGATAAACTTTCTTCGTTTCGAATAACTTTGTACAATTCCCTGGCTACGAGCTGAAGTGTCGTCATGGAAATAGTTTTTTTTACCTTCAAAGAGAATCGTTTTTGTGATCAAGACGATAGCCAAGGACGACATAAAGTTAACAATCTTTTAAAGTATTGATTAACGCCCCAAATTCCCTCATGTGAGTTCGAAGCCTCAAGAGAACGGAAGAAGGAGCAAATTGTGCTTGAGTTTTTTACTCTTCGTGTTAAAAATACTTAAAAGCTAGTGCTTCTGCAAAAACGTTGCATGAAGTCAATCTGCTGGTATGAGTCTCAACACAGAACAAGTACAAGAAAGATGTAAGAAGACACGGATTCCTGTAAACTAGCAAAGTAATCGACATCGACAAAATACAAAAGTAGTCAAAGCCAGTTATAGTCACTTTGTCATCTAAAGACAGAAAAGAGCAACAATAAGGGCTTAGGTGGAAATATGGCGCTATAAAGAGCAAATCCCTTTTTAATAGTGGCTGATTGCTCGCTTGGCAGAAAATCCACAACATAAATAAGGCATTTTACAGCAGTGCGGAGTTGATATTGTGCCAGAAGTTTTATGACATACCCGCAAGCAAGGACAGACACTGGCAATCGTAAACTATTAAAAATCTCATTAATACCCGCCCTTAAACCGGAAATAAACAAGGCAACTGCTTGTCTCCACATCCTTGTACAATTTGTATTATCCTTACAGCAACCGACACAACCAGCTGCAAGGAAGTAATCATTTGTAAATGAATTTTGGCAGACGGTCCTCGGGATTCAATTATTTAGAATATGCTTCATGCCAGGAACAATTCCATTGTCTGGTGATAGTGAAAGGAGAAAGCTTATTAAGAAAACTTGCTTTTATCTTATTGACACCGGTGTGGATGAGTAAATTGCCTGTTGCTGGGTACACGTACATGACTGGAAGAAAGTTCGGGAAATAATTAGGAACGGCAGAAAAGAATATAGCAGCAACATTGAACCAATCATTTTCCGGGTTATTAAATCAATTGAGATTCTTTAGTTTAATAGCTTCGCATAAAGGTATATCGAAATAGACTACTTTTCGTCGGTCCTTACTGAAACTGCCTCGCAAATTGCTCCAGATATATTCAAGGCTTTTGATGGAGTATGTCATCCGCTTGTTGTCTAAACTATAAACCACTGGTGTCTACTCAGCTCCAAAGAACTAAGAGTTTTCTTTCTGGCCGTTCAATCAAGATAGTATTAAGGGGTCGAAAAATGCGGAGCGGAACTCTGCATTACGCGTATAGTTTTGATAATGTAAGAAAGAGTAAGCGCTCTTACTACGGAAACCCAAATACCAACCAGTCGTTTGCAAGAAGCCCTTAAGCTCACTTTCCAATAACAGCTCTATTAGTTTGAAGACAGATATCGAAATAAGTGCCAACAAGGCAATGATCCGAAATACAGAAAGGCGGAGTCAACATAGATAACTTTCCCCATCCACACGAAAGCGGATAAGCTACTTTGTGAGATTCCTGGAGCGCGTTCAAAAACCTTACTATAGTAAACCACGAGGTAAGCTGTGGTTATGCTACATCACTTCACTTAACCACGAAAGTTTATGTTTAACCATGGAGGTTTTTGAACGCACCGTGGTTAACTACATGGTAAAGAAAATTTAAAAAAATTTTCCATAAAATAGTGTCGGCTATTTGCCTCAATTATTTCCAATAATTATTTATTTAAAATAATCTCACAAATCCCACTTCGATTTGTTCATTATTAACATTAAAACAAATGTCAAAAAATTGTTTTTATTCTTCTTCTTCTTAACTATCGCTAACCATGCTCCCGAGCATGGTTAAAATTTAACTACACCATGGTTAACCACGGGAGTTTTTGAACGCCAAAAAGTTATGCTCGTGGTTATGTTGTAGTTAACCACGGAGTTTTTGAACGACAAAAGTTTACCATAGTTAACCATGGTTAACCATAGTAAGGTTTTTGAACGCGCTCCTGGAAGATTTCACTGCTCACAATCTCCATAAAGCATAGGCTGGAACATACATATATCAAGAAAATTGTAAAAAGAATATCAAGCTAGTTTCCGAAAAAAAAAATGTCCACCTCTGACAAACCTTTCATATTGAAATAACTCAAAGAAATATGTTGGGAAAAAATGTTAAAATAGATCATATCTTTGTGGACTTCAAACGGGCATAACCACGTTTCCTTACTAAGAACCCCCTCCACGAACATTAGAAAAATACTAAAATACAGCGTTTCAACTCTAGAATGCCCCTCCTAACAAAGCTTTAGGAAAATAATTATTTACTCAGCAGGCTGGGTGATTCTCCTTTGAAAGCTTCACTTCGAAGCTTTAAAGCATCCTACGCCGACGAGCTTTCTAGCTATAAAATAAACCGCTTCACCAGGCCAAAATTCAGTCTTTAACCAGGCTCGTTCCGGAGAGGTAACCTTTTCCGGTCCTACGCCGTGTCGTGGTGTACGATACGGCACGGTTACACTACACACATTACCTGAGGAATGTTGCCGTGGCCATGTCGTGACACACCGAAGTAGCGATTCCTATACGGTGTCGTGGTGTAAGATCCGGCAGGGTTAGACCGCAGACATAACACCTACCGAATACCTGAAGAGTATTTCCTGTACCAGTGTCGTGGTGTACGATCCGACGCTGTTCCCGGCAGCATTTCCTATACTATGTATCTAGAGATAACCCGTAGTTATGTATCTAGAGATAACCCGTAGTTAGTTACTTAGATATACCTATAAGAAATATGTTAACAAGTATTCCGTATTTACTTAGATTTAAGAGACCGAAATTGTTAGTGTATAAGGATTTTTTGAATGAATAAATAAATGTTATTTTATAAGAAGGTGTTTGTTCTCACACGACCTTGGACCACTCGAGGGCTTCCGGCAACCCTCCCTTAAAAAAGGGGGTTAGAGAACAACCGTTCGAAACACCATTACAATACGACACTTTCTACAGAAAGAAGTTACTTCAAATCCTTCCTACACGAATAAGATGTGTCAGCCAAGCTAGTAGGTACGTCTGATAGAGCTACTAGTCCAATCAATCTACGGAATCACCATGTTAATTTCCAGACAATTGAAGGCAGGAAAAAAAAAATATGGGCGTGTAGAGCACTTAATTTGAAGAATGATAGCGTTTTTTTTACGGAACTGCATTGGCGAACTTAACCTAAAAAATTCGCAAAAGTCAAAAAACCGGTTTTTCGCCAATAAAACAAAAAGTTGAGCTCGGATCCGAAAAAGTTAAATTATAAAGTTATAGGTATTAAAATTATCTTTCAATTGATGTGGTACAAAATATTGGTTAGTGTCTTATACATGGAGTAAAATGCTAAAAACCGCCAAAAATCACTTCTTTTTCTTTTATTTTTTTCTTTTTATTGATGCGACCTAGAAACTTTTTATTTGGTAAAAATGTTGCTTTTGGCAATCTGAAAACTCATTATTTTTTTTGGCTCGAAATTTTGCAAAATATGGGAGAAATTTCGATTTATGTAAAAAAAGCGTTTTCGTAAAATCCTTCGTCTACAGCTCCTCGACCTCGTAGGACATTTTTTCGAAGCTCTTTTTCTTCGTTAAGAGTTGGACTATCATGCACTATAAGTTAAAATTGGAGTTTTTCAATTTTATGTACAAAAAACTCCACCGCAAAAAAGACAAGTTTTTTTGCCGCAAAAAAGACAAGTTTTTGTACTGCAAGTTTTTTATTTCATTATTTTTCGACTCTAAACTACTATTTAATAAAAGTTTATATTCTTTTTAGAGAATAAATAGGTAATTTGGTCATACATTATATAAAGGTATATTGTATCTAATATCTCACACTTTTATAGGAATAATTTGTTTTTGGTTGATCTACATGAAAAGTAGTTGAAGAGTTTCATGTTGTATTTTGAAGATTTGGGTTTATTTAAATGGTTTAATGTTGGTGGTTTTTAGAGAATAAATAGGTAATTTGGTCATACATTATTTAAATGATAATAAAAGTTGGTTTTTTGGCATGGCTTTTTCCAACTATAAAAAATTGTTTCATTTTTCAATTCACTTTTATTGTTCTCGAAAAATTTTGTTATTGCAGACTTCTAGAGTTAAATTAAAAAAAGCTATAGAAAATGGCCCTCGAATTTTGAGTCCTGTATGCGGCTATTTGCATTAATTTTAAATATTTTAACGTTCAGGCAATTTTGGTCATAGTTCAAATAAATGTATTTTGAATCTAATGACTCCAATTTTTATAGGAATAGTTGGTTTTTCATTATTGGTTGATAAAAGTTGAATTTAGATGCTTTGAAATGATTTTAAATATTTAAACGTTAGCTGCAGCAGGGCGCACCGGGTCCTAGCTATCCAAAATACAGAAAATAAGCAGTTCATTGCGACACTGCATCTGTGTATGAAAATTCATATCTCGAAAAATGATATGTCAATGGATGGTTTTTATTGTCGCGATCAACATGTCTGATCCCTCATAGTTTTACATTTTGTTATTTGGAATCAAAAATACCAAAAAATTGCCTTTTTCATACTCCCCTACGGTATATTAAAATGCTTCACCTGATTACTACTATTGGCTTATAGGTGTAGCATAGGCTCCCCGGGTCCCAGCTAGTTTATATAATAAAAATTGATTCGAACAACCAGAAATTACTACAGCGCGAAAAGTTAGAAGTGGCCGCCCACCAAGTAAACATTCTACGTAAAAGATGAAATTGCACATGATCCGTGCTGTTGAGACGTCAATAACAATTTGTATGTATGTAGTACAGTAAATATTGAACAACAATATGTCTCAAATTCACAGGTATTTAACAAAGGAAAAGGCTCCGTTATTTAAAAAAATGTCTTCGCTGTTGACGGTCTTACGGTTAATTTATTTTATTTTAAAATTAGTAAAAAGAATATAAACTTTGATTAAATAGTAGTTTAGAGTCGAAAAATAATGAAATAAAAAACTTGCAGTACAAAAATTTGTCTTTTTTGCGGCAAAAAAACTTGTCTTTTTTGCGGTGGAGTTTTTTGTACATAAAATTGAAAAACTCCAATTTTAACTTATAGTGCATGATAGTCCAACTCTTAACGAAGAAAAAGAGCTTCGAAAAAATGTCCTACGAGGTCGAGGAGCTGTAGACGAAGGATTTTACGAAAACGCTTTTTTTTACATAAATCGAAATTTCTCCCATATTTTGCAAAATTTCGAGCCAAAAAAAATAATGAGTTTTCAGATTGCCAAAAGCAACATTTTTACCAAATAAAAAGTTTCTAGGTCGCATCAATAAAAAGAAAAAAATAAAAGAAAAAGAAGCGATTTTTGGCGGTTTTTAGCATTTTACTCCATGTATAAGACACTAACCAATATTTTGTACCACATCAATTGAAAGATAATTTTAATACCTATAACTTTATAATTTAACTTTTTCGGATCCGAGCTCAACTTTTTGTTTTATTGGCGAAAAACCGGTTTTTTGACTTTTGCGAATTTTTTAGGTTAAGTTCGCCAATGCAGTTCCGTAAAAAAAAAACGCTATCATTCTTCAAATTAAGTGTTCTACACGCCCATATTTTTTTTTTCCTGCCTTCAATTGTCTGGAGAATTTCCGTAGATTGATTGGACTATACTGGCAGTATTGCCAGTGGAAGAAGAAAAGTCACATCGATGCAATATCACGTTTATTAAGAAGTTGATCAAATAGGAGTGCTTCTTGGGCTTCTGTTTGATCAGATTTATGATATTACTAGCAAAAACCCGCGTGCCTTGCAACGCCTACTCGAATTTTCACAGATATCTCTTATTTACACTTATTAATTTCCACTTTAATTTAAAAAATCACAGATTGGGAAAAAAAAATAAAATTCAAAATTATCTCAATAAATTCACGCTAAATCACCAAATCAATTAAAACAATTTTTTTTCTATAACCAAGGTTAAACTGCTTCGTCACAAAATCACTTCGTTACGAAACAAAACTCGATCATTCAAAGCCTTCTTCAAGACTAAAGTGTTGAATGAAATACTCTAGCTTCCTTTAAAGTGTACCGTTACAATAATTGGCAGAACCTTGTTTTAAATATCCTATTCATAGACTTCTTTTTAACCCATCATAAAAAACAGGTACTCGTTTTTTTATTGCCATTCCTGGAAGGCCGAATTTTCGACCCAAAACAATACCTGAACATTCACCTGTTTACCTAATTTCTCTTGTAGGATAATATGGCATGCGACTTTTGTATTTACATTGTTTGCGGTTTCCTTTTTTAATATTGTAAATTGTCTACTGAAATTGAGGTTTTGGAAGTTCCCTTTGCTATGCATACTTCTTTATTTCTATAAAATGGAATCCCAATTACGGCTCGCTAGTATATGTATATCAACAAAATAATTTTTTTTTTCGAGTGAAAAAGGAGCCAGAATCAGAAAGAATGCGTACCTATTATTACAATCAATAAAAATCCTTCATAGCGAGGAAAGTCAAAAAGTGGAAGTCATTTTTAAAAGAGTCGAAGTTTCAGAAGGAGTAGTATTTTCAAGGCCGATAATAAACATCGATGGCTGCCTTTCGAAACCTTATTCTACTGTCGGATCAGACTGAAAAACCGAAGGCGATAATCGGGAAAAATATATCCCTGATAGAGTACAAACTTTTTATCATTGCAATTGTAGACCTGAAAGAGCCTATTTAAATATCGATTGTTCCGTGAATGTTTCCTATAAAACGATCAGGATATTTTTTGGAATATCTAGATATTTAGATACAGGTCTGTCAAGTATACAATTCGAATGATCACTTGCTTTCCTTCTCCTATAGGTTAGACTAAAAAGTAACCCGGTAGTCGGACACGATAGTCGGTACCGATAATCGTATCTGATAGTCGTATTCGCCTAAAATATGGCCGCAGAAGTATTAAATCTTTTTGTGAAATTCCCATTGCAATACATACAGCCAACAATTTTAAAAATGGGTTTTGAAATCACAGACAGACACTCCAATTATAATTATATAGATAGATAGATAGAAGATCGATAACCATATGAAACAGAACTATATTTTTAAATCACAGACAGACACGCCATTTACATTTATATAGATAGATAGATTTGAATGACGCCGCTCAGGTAATAGTATTCTACTTGTCATATCCTTTTGTTTGGTACCCATATCGAGTGGGTTGTAAAGAAAAGGTGAGTCCGGCATAGTTGGTCGCCATTTTGAATTTATAATGACACAAAATAGGTAATTGTACTCTAATTATCATCCCCTTTCATTTGATACCCATGTCGGGGATCGGCGAGCCCAATTGCGAAATTCACCCGCCATCTTGGAACCGCCATCTTGATTTTTTTACAAAGTGGTCAGATTACATTGTCACCCGAACTAAATATATGTGCAAAATTTGAAGTTGAACGGTTATATGGAAGTGGGTCAAAATCAAGTTTTAAGTTTTGTCTACATACATACATCCATACATACATACAGATAGAGCTAATATACGGTGTATATAAATAGCCTAAAACATGCTCGCAAAAATACTGAATCTTCCAGTGAAAGTCCCATCCCGATCGGCCCAGCCGTTTCCGAGATTACCGCGGCCAAACAGACAGACATACAGACAGACAAAAATTTTAAAAATAGTGGATTTTGTTTTAATTACATGTAAATAACCAAAAAAACTTAAAAAAACATAATTATTTTGAAATTACAGACAGACATTCCAATTATATTTATATAGATTCTTAATTTTATCGAATTTGGACTTTATAGTAGTAGTTTTTTCAATTTAAATTATTTTCACAAAAATTAGAATAAAGTTGCGAAACGTCACTCCATCTAACTCTGCCTGAAATAGGCTATCGCAGTTATATCGCTATTTTCATTTAATTAAAATTGGTCAGCCTTGGCAGATGATGTGCAAAGCTCTACCAAGGTCCATTTATTTTCTGTAGTAATTGAAGAACTTGTTGTACCTCTGCCATTGTAAAATTCCTTTAATAAATAACTTCAAGTTCGTTCAATGATACAACCTTATAGGATAGTGAAAGAATTCGTTTAACTGCTAAAACCTTAACTTTTATGCTTCCTTTCTTTCTTTTTACAAATTCATGGCCACTTTATGCAGACATTTAAGTGATTTAAATGTTTCAATTTAAGTTCTTGTCATCATTGTTATCATTGAAAAAAGATTGAACATTTAGAACCTTGTGTAAATTTTTAAATTAAACACAAATTTTCCGACGTGAATGATAAAAATTAAAATTATGACAAATTATTTAATAGGAAATTCTCGAAGGACGAGATGAAATCTCTTCAATATTTATAAAAAGTTCAGACATTCTGTAGTCGAAACAAATAAGAAACTTTGTTATGAATCTGCGGAAAACAATTTTTTGCCATAAAAATTTTGTTTTTCTGAATTTCTTGAATATTGAAAATAATTTTTTGTATCCAATCTCAGATGAATTTCTTTTGGAAAAGTTTTGATGAAATTTCTTGTAGAAATTAATAAGTGAAATTTCATTTGTTTTCTACTGGGGATAAGTGCCATTAACATTCCACAAAAAAGTTTCTTGTTTTTTTGAAGCGTCCTCGAACATAGTATCCATCAATGTCGGAATCGATCAAAAAGTGTCACAATTCTTGGAGCTGTGAAATATTTGAGTATAAGGAATTTGTTTGCAGATGTTCTTTCTTATAAATTGTTGCTGTATGACAAGCCAGTTGAAAAATTTGGTGTTCGGTAAACCATTCAATCGTAAAAAATGCTTGGGACAAAATCTTCATATTTTTTTATGAAGATTCCGAATCTACAATAAAAAATTGGGGTTTCCATTTAAGTTTTTGAAGTTGCACCCCCTACCCCTAACAGGGGGTAGGGGGTAGGGGGCGTTTTTGGTATGGCTGGATAGAGTTTGAAAAAATATTTGATACGTGTTTTTTGGTTTTCATTTTTTTTTTTCAAAACTCTTCGAAATAATGGGGTGGTACGGGTGGTCTGAGACACCCTGTATATCTGTGGTTTATTGTGAAAAGGTTAAGCTAGAAAACAGGCGGAAGTTAAATGTACGCTGCTTGAAAAGAACAGCTGAAATGTATACGAATTAAGTGATCTGGCTGTGACTGGAAAGAGGTAGTCTGACACCTGGGTACAAAATAAAAATGCTAATCAGAATAAAAAATGTGTCACCTTGAACCCTCCATAACTTGAGTAGCCGGTCAGTTGGCTTCGTGGATATTTGGGAAATTATTTGTGAGCCAACATTCAGAGAGTCCCGCTGAAAAATCTCCTGTTGCATATTTTTAGAAGTGTTGCCATTTTTTTGAACAAAGTGACTGCGCTAAAATGTGTGTTCGTGTTTTAACTTGATTCTTAACTCAACGTTTAAAAATGGACTGATCTCCACTGACCTCTACTCTTTACTGAATTATTAACCTATCTCTTAGCTCATCCAAACTCAACAAAACTATTAAATCAATTTCTAATCCAGCTCTTGACTCGACTTAACTTATCTACAACTCAATGCATAACTCCACTCTTAACTCAACTCTTATATCAATTCTTAGCCCAAATGTTAACGCAACTCTTGGGCTAACTCTTAACTCAACACTACTTCTTTAGACTTAATCTTTCTCTCAATTTTAAACTCAACTCTAGCCTTCTCTTAATTCAATTTAGCTTAACTCGACTGATTTCAACCCCTCAGCTTGATTCATACCTCAACTTGTAACTTAGCTGTTAACTCAACTTTTAACGCAACTCATAAACCTACTCGTTACTATCATCTCAATTTAATTCAACTTAATTTATACTACAATTTTCTATCACGGCATACTAGTCGGTTTTACCCTCAAGGCGAAAATCTTAATTCTAGAATTTGGTAAGATGGAACAATCACTTTTATAAGTTTAGGTAGATTCTGGGTACAAACAAAACAAAAATACAGGGTGATATGTAAATCTCTAGTAAAAAAATTTCATCGGGCCTTACCGGCTAAACCGTTACGAGTCCCCTAAACCAAACGATCAGCTATCAACAGTCGACCGCTTTATAATCACCCTGTATATTAAACAATAAATAAAAAAGATTTAATACTATATCTATTATAAAAATATGTGGTGTTTTTTATTGACTCTGATTTACTTCATATATTAATAAAAAAGCGTAGCTACTCTTACATTAATAACTTTTGAAAGCAAAAAAACTTGATTTTTAAAACAAAGGCGAAAGGCGAATTGTTTTACGATCCCGGTCCTAAATTCATTCTAAGTCCAGCCGTGTCCCCGTGAAATGGATAACGACAGAGTTTACGTTATTCTTACTAAAACACAGGTCCCAACCAGCGAATAGGAAAAAAAAACAAGTGTGCGTAGGACCACACTTTAGAAGTGTTAACTTCTATGGCTAGTCTAAATTTCCAAATCAATCTTAATACAGGACGATAAGGATTAATATATTTTATTTATGAATATTCTGTTAAAGTTTATTTAATTGTTACTTATATGCACTCACTCCAAAATATGTTGCAATGTTTTGGAAATTAAACTATTTGTCTTAAACATATAACACAAATATCGGATGATGGATGACTGGGATAATGTAGTTTTTAGTAAAAATAGTAGATAATATATAGTTATAAATACATAGTACATAGTTCATAGTACACAGTACTTATAGTCGGGTTGAAGCAATAGTCACGAACCAGACATTTTCGCTATTTTAAACATTGTGCAAATATGCAATAAAGTCATATTATATTCAGCCAAAGTCACGGATCTAAATTTTTATGGGAATCTACTGTATATAGTACGTAATAGATAATATATAATACATAGAAAATAATATAACATACCAGAAGGGGACGGAAGTACTGGAAAAACTACTGCTACAGAAGCAGTTCAGTACTTCCACCCAGTACAAAAAAGGTATTACATTAACACGGCGATGGCCTAGGCTGGGAAGTACTTTTTTTCCCTTCCATAGAATGTGTTTTGGAAGTACTTATTACATTATTACGTACAGTTATTATTAAACTCATAGTACAAAGTTATTATACTGTAAATTTTTGTAATGTAATTTAGTTGGGGTAGGCGTGAAGGTGTGGGGTAACTTGAAGTAAAATTAAGCGATTTATATTTATATCATAACATAAATTCAAATATATGTTTATACATTAAAGATCAAAAACTTAATGGCTGAGATAACTGAGATGATTAACAAAGAAAACGACCAGCTACGAAGTTTTTCAACACGCTTTTTGCGCGAAATCAAACGCTTGGTCACCAAACCCATTCTCCTCTGCATTACTTATAAGTCATTACAAAAAACACTAAATAAAGAAGTACTTCCAAATCGAGTTCCCACAGTAATTACTTGCGATTTTCCCTACTGAGATACTACCCCAGTTATGTAAGTAAAATACAGACGCCCTGTCGAATAGGCGAAACGCCGAAACGTATTCCATGTCGCCGAAAGCGATTAATCCAAGCAAAATATTTAAATATTGCAGCCATTTAGCTGGCTAGAGCATGGCAACTTTTAGTCGAGGTCCAGCAACATACAGCAGCGATGGTGACACGCGCACTTTGCTGCGCTCCCGTTTCTGGCTACTTGTGCCTATGCAGCTGTCTAGAGCATGGAAACTTTTGGTTGAGCTATAATTCTAGTATAATTCTATGTGTGCGAGGCAAATAGCCCGCGCTTGGTGGGAGGGATTGGGTTTGAATGTTGCAATGCAAAAGGTGCTCTCAGCATTCGTTTCATATTCTCGCAAGGCAGACGCCGCTCTCAAAATCCATGTCATATTCTCAACCAAAAGTTTCCATGCTCTAGAAAGCTCCATAGGCACAAGTAGCCAGAAACGGGTGTGCAACAAAGTGCGCGTGTCACCATCATTGCAGCAATTACCCAGAAACGGGTGTGCAACAAAGTGCGCGATTTAACTATATTTTCTGTTAGGAAACCAAAAAAAATATTAAATTAAATAAGCTCCTCGACGATTTTAAACGTTTATTCTCAATTAAGGGGGGCACTCCCTATAAAACGTAAAAAAATTGTGTTTTTTGGCGATTTTTTTTCATCTAAAATCACCAACACACGTGAATAATCTTTTGCATATATTTGGGTACATAGTTAAACTACATACATTTTTTTTTCATCAGCAATTAATTAAAATTGGATAAGTTATTGAAAGTCGCGTAGAAGAGGTTGCGGCAGAGTGAGTAAACGCGGTCCACGCTGCAGTCAAAAGTTTGCATCTGAGACCCACAAACAAGGTTCTTTATTGTTTGGTAACCTTTTTACTAGTGCGTGAATTAATTAAAACAAAAATAAAAAATTTACAAAGTAATGAAATCATGACCTTCTTGAAAAATTGCATTTTTTACGTCATTTTTTTTGGTTAAATATAGCTGTAAAATCTATAAAAAAAAATTATCCATCCAAATAAAATATTCACGCACTCGTTTGTTTCATACTGAACAAAAAAAACCTATAAAACACCTGCATCGGTCTACTAGTTTCTTCGCAATCCGGGACCGCGATTTTAAAAACATGGTTTCGAGAAAACTGGACTTAAAGTTTCAAGTCGCCATATTTCGTACTCGGAGCGCGCCGAATTGATAAGCCGTTATCTTCTACAATTTTAGGAGTTGGCATTTGAAATTTTGGGAACTTTTTCTCATAACATGACTCTATCGATTTAGCGGGAAAACAAAAAATCGAATTTTTAAAAATTCTATAGGGAGTGCCCCCCTTAAATACACACCGAAACTAAATCTAAATCTAAAATCAAAATTTCAAATAGTCTTAAGACTAAGGCAAAGATAAGCATAAAGAGAATCTTTCCTCTGGGAAAACAAAGTTGTTGTTCTTTATAAATTCCCGGCATCATGTTGCAAGTCAGTGTTGCAGCTGTGGGGACAAAGCAAATGTGATTCTAATGAAAAAGAATCTAATTCAAGATTAGTGGAGTACCGTGGGATATGATCCGCGTGTCGCGAATTCTTTGTTTTACCCCCAGCGAAAAAATGCCAAACTCGCCTAAAGAAGTTAACACTTCAAAAACTTTCAGGCGAAGTCGGAAGACCGAGAACAGCGTGGAGGATAACCATACAAGCAGAGGCCACTAAAACAGGGAGATCCTGGGCAGAACTGAGAGCTGTCGCGCAAAACCGAGTCCACTAGAGGGCAATCTGTTTCCGGATTAAAGGAGCATAAGTTGTAATGCTAAATATGATAATGTTACTAATGAATTGCAAAATCATCGTTAACTTAAAATTTGTGAATCTCTCAAGCTGTTAAAAACATGAGAAAAATTGTCATCATTTTCGTTATAAAATTCCAAAACTAGCGGTTGCATTTCGCCTTTAAAAACGCACCTAAACTTCAATAAACTTCTTCTTAATGTGCCATAAAGCAAAAGGCAACGTCATGTAAAGCTTATCGTCAAAGTCATGGTAGCATTTAAGGAGGAATTAAAAGGGCAAAAAATCCTTGCTGTCTCCCCCAACATCAATGCAACAGAGCAGAAAGACCGCACCACAGTCGACAAATTACTTTAGTTTTTTCTTCTCACAGACAACGGATAAGAAGTTTCAGCTGTCGCGCATGTCCAACCCTACATGTACCGCACGAAGAATGGGAGGTCCTTATCAGGACAGCTACCGTTTATACACTTTGTGAAATTCTGTCTTGCGTTTATGGCATCAGTATGAAAATCTCCTTAATACAGGAATGAAAAGATCCTTTAATGGCTTTACACTTGCTATTAATTTGTACACAGAAGGCTGCCATTTATTTTACCCGTACGAGGTGATACATCTCCTAGGAATCCTTGGACTGATTATAACAATTAAGCAGTTTGTCGACCACGTTAGTGCCATGCAATGCATCAAGGAATTTTTTTTGTTGTTGTTGGCCAAATTTGCTGAATTATAGCCAAGCGAAGTTGGTTGTAATTGTCGAGTTGTTAGCTGAAGCCGCAAGCCACAGTTTATAAGCTCCGACTATATATTCTAAGAAATTCTGCTTGAAGTTTCTGCAAGGACTCATTTTCAACTTCTTGCTTGAACGTGTTTCATTTCATTCAAGTCTTGGAGCAGTTACAGTGAGATGAGCACAGCAATTACGAACAATTTTGTGGTTATGTGTTTATCAATGTCACGGGCTAAAATATGGGCTTGCACCGTCCCTGCAATTACGTACTCAGAGTTTCAAATGCAGTAAAGTACGCTGAGCTATAATCTAGAAAAGACACAATCCAGTACGCCAACAAACATATCCAATTATTCATAATCTAAGAACAATCTTCTCACATAAAGAAGGTTTAGTTCTGCTCCTTTCGCAAAATTTTACGCACACTTCAGAACGTTTATTAAATCCCATGAAATATTCAACTTTGCGGCAAATTGGTAATCACCTTTACTGTATGTACCTGAGATTGGATTTACAAAGTCAAAATCGCTTTCCCAGTTTCCAGCAAAGTTTATGATGTGTTTACATTTCCACGGGCATCCTGTTTTTGTATCAGGATACGGCGTAGATAGAACGGAAAAGTGAGGCACCCCGGCACTTGTTTTGTACCATTCAGTTACTGTGCTCATATGTTGTATAGGTATTCAGTTGTGACATACATATGTACATTATATTCATGGCGCTTGGTGTACAAATAAAAATTTATATACAGAGTTTCACGTGTGTAATGGCTTTTGTAAATATTTTCCTTTAAAATTGATTTTTATGCTTTCGCTGTTTTCTTTCTTTTTTAGTGATATTATTCAATGTTCTTCTACCTAGATTACATTAGGCTCACGAAAGGTTGTCTTCGAGTTCTTTGGCATTTAAAACGACGGGATATCCAAAAGATTTTGATCCTTATAGCGGATGTGCTTTAAAAAAGATGACTATCAAGATGCCCTTTATATTTTTTTGGGTATCGTATTTGGACATGTTTATGCCCATGATGCTTCAAAAATGTGGTTTATTATTTAAAACCCGCGTGCGTTGCAACGCCTTTCAATAAAAAAAGATTATTATCTGCAAAAATTGATTTTGGATATTTAAAAAAAATTTAGAGTCTATTGCAACTTTTTTAAGGTAAGATTCGATGATGAAAAATTCACAGACACCTAGCCAAACATATTCAGAATCGTCCACAAACATTTTACTATACCGGTGACTAGACGCCCTGTACCTCACTCCAAATTGTTTTTCCCCCCAAAAAAAGCACAAAAAAAAAATAGGTAAAAAAACTTTTAAGTTAAATGGTTTTATTTGAAATTATAAGCTGCACCAAAAACTAGAAAATAATAAGAACACAAACATGGACCTTTTGAGATTCTGGCGTCTGGTAAGAAATCGTGCAATAGTAGCCGTGCTGTTTTCTCATGTCGTATGCCTAGGGGCACTTTGTGGCGCTGCGTTAACGGATCAAGTAATATTCTGGGACTTTTAACAGACTAAAATATAAACATGGGGCGCATTTGAGATATATTTTTTGTGGGCTTGGAACACATTTTTCTAGACAAGTCGTTCTTATTTAATTATACAGTAGTTATGCAGGTTTTTATGCGCCCCATGGTTTTATTTTAGTCTGTTAAAAGTCCCAGAATATTACTTGATCCGTTAACGCAGCGCCACAAAGTGCCCCTAGGCATACGACATGAGAAAACAGCACGGCTACTATTGCACGATTTCTTACCAGACGCCAGAATCTCAAAAGGTCCATGTTTGTGTTCTTATTATTTTCTAGTTTTTGGTGCAGCTTATAATTTCAAATAAAACCATTTAACTTAAAAGTTTTTTTACTTATTTTTTTTTTTTATTTTTTAGTTTGATCTTTGGCTCCTGTCATTATGCAAATTCCTCATCCTTTCCAACTCTTTCAGTGCATCTTTATTGCACGGTTTCTTGCCCGTTAATTTCTGACAAATGCATACCATATTTCAGAACATATTTGCAAAAATCAACCGCTGTTTTGAATTTTCAAATTTTGACCACAGAATCGTCATTTGTGACCCTGAAAACCCCCCGAAACCGATTTTCAATGGATTCAGCACACATTTCCAAAATTCACCCGCCATATTGCCGCCACCATTTTGAATTTTCAAGTTTTGACCACGGAATCGTCATTTGTGGCCCTAAAAACCCCGCGATACCGAATTTCAATGGATTCAGAACACATTTGCAAAAGTCATCCGCCATGTTGGCGCCGCCATTTTGAATTTTCAAATTTTGACCGCAGAATCTTCATTTGTGGCCCCAAAAACCCCCCGATATCGATTTTCAATGGATTCGGAACACATTTGCAAAATTCATCCGCCATATTGGCGCCGCCATTTTGAATTTTCAAATTTTGGCCACAGAATCGTCATTTGTGGGCCTAAAAACCCCCTTATGCCGAGTTTCAATGAAATCGGAACTCAATTGGAAAATTCGTCCGCCATCTTGGAACCGCCATCTTGATTTTTTTACAAAATGGTCAGATTGCATTGTCACGGGAACTCAATGTGTGGGCAAAATTTCATAAGAATCGGTTTAGTAGAAGTAGTTGAAAAAGCTGTCGCAAGATTTGAACCAAATATACGAGGTCAAGCTAAATAAAACCATTAAAAAAATAATCAATTTTGCAAATTTGGCACCCACCGTGCAGCCCATAAATGCACAATTTGCTGCCGATTAAAAATCTAATAAATACTTACTCTTTACCTATTTTATTTTATTAACACTGGAACTCTTCGTTAGCGCTCCTTCGATTTTAGTCGTTTTTGCAATGCGACACTTGATTACCCTCACCCGTGAAAATAGATAATAAAACGCCAAATTTTTCATGTTTGTTAATTTGTTTTTATTATTAACTAGCAAAAACCCGCGTGCGTCGCAAGGCCTTTTAATAAAACAAAATTATGGGGGCATAGTCCGGAATAAGAAAAGGCTATAATGAAACAAAGAATAAATTTGCAAGATATGATTTTGGATATATAAAACACTTTAGAGTTGACTATAAAAATATGTTACCTACAACTTTTATTTGCACAACATATACCTAGCCAATTTTATTCAGAATATGTCTTGTGCGCGTAGATTTTGACGTTCTCAGATAATTGGCACCCTGAACTTGCCCCATGGCGAACATGGCTTCAGACGAAGATTGCCAACATTTTAAGACGATACTGATTTGATCCTAAAAAGGACAGCTGCTGCTTCCCGTTTTCGTGTTTCGCCATTTCCGGTCATACCGCCCGCAAGGCACTGGTTAACAATTCACTGTAACGCTTGTTTATAAACGATGTTCGATGTTTTACTGGTAAGTATTACAACATTTGTGGCATCACTGAGTTGAGTCGATTTAGTTGAGTTGATTTTTTCGAAATCGTCATAAATGTCGCTCATCAAAATTTCCGCGTCTATTACGAACTTTCAAACAACAGCCAGCAGCTCACTGTCATCATTCTCATTAATCTCAGAACATTTTATATTGTATATCCTATGTTGAGAAGAATATTTTATTTTCAGCAAGAGTTAACCCTTCTAGCACAGAAGGCGCACTTTTCAGCTAAGCATGAAAATCTATATATGCATACACATACATACATATATGTATATATATACATATACATATATATATATATATATATATATATATATATATATATATATATATATATATATACAGAGTTTCTCTTCTAACACAGAAGGCACACTTCCCAGCAGGGCTGAGAAATATTTACCACTGCCGTGGCTCAGCTGAGACATGCAAACATAAAATATTAGTAACATGTAAATAAGAACACAAATCCTATCTCTAAAAAGAGATTGAACATAAATTAAAATAAAAAGTAAGGGCATCCAACATGTAACAAACCAAACAACATAAAATGTAAGCAATCACGTGAGATTAAAAAGACTCCTTTTAAGGACATCTTTACCAATACTCACGTTAAACACATTAATATTGTTGTTCACGTTAATGAACATGCGATTGACAGGTTCGAATCTGCCGTAATTCGTATTAGAAGAGTTGATTTGTAAGAGAGGTGGTCCTCTTAGATTGTAACGACTCACTCTAAACGATGCACGGCGACCTAGAAAACCTGAGTCAACCTTTCCATTAAGGAGCTGATGAACAAAAACAACATCGGCCACCTTACGGCGCTTGTGAAGAGAGCTTAAGTTAAGTAACTTAAGCCGAGATTCATAAGATGGAAGAACTAATGGGTTTTCCCAAGGAAGATGATTCAGTGCGAATCGAACGAACCTTCGTTGGACCGATTCAATAGTTCTAACATGCACAGAGTAGTGAGGAGACCAAACCTGGGACGCATATTCGAGTAATGGTCTGACCAGAGAAATATAAAGGTGTTTAGTAATCAAGGGGTTGTTAAATTCTTTGGACCACCTTTTTATAAAACCCAGGACTAAACTACCTCTAGAAGAGATATAGTTGATGTGAGTGGAAAAATCCAGCTTACTATCAAATCTAATCCCGAGATCTTTAACAAAGTTTACACGAGGGACACCTTCATTAAGAAAGGTGTAGTTAAAAATTATAGGATCACGTCTCCTACTAAAAGTCATGACTTCACATTTACTAATATTAAGAACCAGGTTGTTATAAGTACACCAAGAGTAAAAGGTGTCAAGATCAGCTTGCAAAAGTTTGCAATCCTCAATACTCTTAATGTGACGGTATAACTTGATGTCATCAGCGTAAATCAATATTCTACAGTGTCTTAACAAGGAAACAATGTCATCAATTGATAAAATGAAGAGAAGAGGGCCAAGATGACTTCCTTGAGGGACACCGGATGATGCTTCAATGGGTACTGATGTAACGGTCAGTTTTGCCTAAATATCTACTTGACTAAAAATTACTGTGGGGAAGAAAATCGAGTAGTTGGTTGGGAACAAAAAGGTAGGCGGGGAGAAATGAAAAAAAGAAAAAAATAGGAGCTTCGAACTTTGACGTATGAAAAGATGGACTGAAAAAATATTTTTGGTCCGGGAAAAAAGTTGATGTTCGGGAAAATTAAAAAGAAAATAAAACAGGAAAAAATCCGTTAGGAACACCTAAGACTGGCTGAAGTAAAAACCGTCATTATTCAGTTTATTTGAACAAAAATACCAGTTCGTGTCGAATTATCAGCAAGCCGGACTATTTTGGTGACTATTTTGGTGCTGTGTATTCTAGTCGAAAATACAAGAAGGATTTAGGCCCAACCAAAACATTAACAAATAGAAAAGTAGTGTGAAGAGGTACCGAAGGGGATACCAGCAATACAAAAATTGCTTTAGTTTATGGAGCCGGATATGCAGGTTTCGGTGATTTATGTAGCTGGAATTTTTAACAGGAAAAGTGCGGATTGGTGTTAGTCTGTACCAACTGTTTTATTTATTTAAGGGGAAGGACCCGGTGTTTCTAATTCTTCGTTTATCTGTCACCCAAAATTTCAGAAAACACGGGAAAAACGGGTAGCGAAATGGTTTAAGATCAGAAGACCGAGGGGGATGGAGACCAGACAGAAGCTTATTCAAAGTCACTCGAAAATGTTTTAAATAGAACAATTAGCTGATGAAAATTAGATGATACTTGTCACACTAGTATAAATACGGAACTTCAGGTAATTAAGCGCTGGATCATAGATAATAAAACAAACCAAACATACACAAAATAAAATAATCAAAACTTCTCTTTTTGCTTTAATTATTATTGAAAAAAAAATATTCATTACTAAAATAATAATTTTAAATAGTAGTTAGTATTACATTTATAATATTTATAATATTCTTGATAATTATTTGTGAATTCGTGTTGCTCCTTGTCGGATCTATTTTCTTCTTTGTTGGTTCCGAAGTGATTCTATTGATTGTAATCACATATGTACAAAACGAGGAGTATTGGCCAATGCTGTGAGTTTTCTTTTTATCTTGAGCTCATATCTATGTAACTATAATAATGAAACCTTAATATTGTTGACTTTGCTCATTTAATTTTAATAGTGGACAAGGAGTTATAAATTATTGTCGTGGTTGATGGTGATTCTTTGTAATTGTTGTTCTGATGATTAAATGTTTATAATTAATAGAATGACCATGCGTTAAATTTGTTTCTGGTGGAATGGTTGAGGGCGGGGGTCATTCCTTTTCAGGGTGATGCGGCTCAGGCGATGCCGGGAGGATGATGGGCGGAATTCAAGATTGCACTGACACAGGTAAGTGGTGAACCAACCGCGGTAAGCCCCGGCCACACACCCCACGACCCCTCCGGCGAGCTAGACAACTCCGTGTGGCCGGCGTAGGAGTTCCGGATTTTCTTTTTATTTCTTATGTATGGTGTTGGCTCCTTGGCCATGCTCTTCCGGGCTTGTGGCTGAGGGGGTAACACCTCGCATAAGTGGCGCCCACTATTTATATCGCGCCATTATGCTGTTACACTGAGTGGATCCTCGAAAAAGAACTTGGTAGGTCCGGTCAGCTAAGTAAGACTGGAACCACACCAGAAGTGCTTGCGGAAAGCCAAGCCTTCTTAATTTGAGAATTATAATAGAATGGGAGAGCTTGTCAAATGCCTTGCTAAAATCAGTGTAAACGCAATCAGTTTGACAACCAGAAACGAAGCCCTCGACAGCATGAGAAGTGAACTCAAGAAGATTGGTGGTAGTGGAACGACCTGCAAGAAAACCATGTTGATTCGTTGAGACAAGCCTCTTGCAGATCGGAGCGATCGCAGAATAGATAATTGATTCGAAAAGCTTCGGTATAACAGACAACTTCGCAATTGGTCTATAATTCGATATTTCGTTTTTGCTACCACTTTTGTGAATAGGAATTATAAACGAATTCTTCCAAAGCGTAGGGAAGCACCCTTTATCCAGGGATTTCTGAAACAGGGTTTTCAGTGGAGACTGGAGAACCTCCACACAGGACTTCAGGACAGCAGGTGGAATACCGTCAGGGCCCGAAGTGAAGTCGAAAGGGAGTTCATCAATATGTTTCACGATATCAGCAAGGGTAATTGAGAGAGGTAAAAAATGAGGCTCTCGGTTAGGGGTAATGTGACGAAAATTGTCATTAGGCTGAAAGTCAGAAGGTAAAAAAGATTGATGAAAGAATGATGCAAACATGTTGCAAATCGCAAGTGACTCAGAACTAGACCAGTTCGTGTGCTGCATAGTATTGGGGTAGTTATCAACTTTTTTCTTAGAGTTGACAAATTTAAAGAAGTTCCTAGGATCAGTAAACACTTTATCACTCATGCTGCTAAGGTGTTCACGATACAGAGTAAAAGAGAGTGAACGAAATCTGTTATAGCAATTGATAAATGAATTGCGACTAGGAGCGTCCTTTCTCTTTAAATAGGTTTTCCAAAGTCTATTCTTCTGATTTTTTAAATGCCTGAGTTCATTATTAAACCAAGGTGGAGAAGAACTGGGCAGTTTTTGGGGCTCATAAGGTACGCAAGAAACGAGGGCCTCGTATAGTCTATATTAATAAAGGAAAGTGTGTGTCTGTGTGTCTGTGTGTCTGTGTATCTGTGTGTCTGTGTATCTGTGTGTCTGCTTGTGCGTACCGTCACGCATTGTAGCCAAACTAGAAGAGATAGAAATCTGAATTTTTTTTTGTAGATGCATGGATACCCCAGAAGGTGGAAGTAAGTTTCCGTTTTTCGCTATTTTGATTAGTTTTTTTTAATTAATTAATTAGTACGATTTTTCACCATTTTTTACGCTCTACGCCTGATATCTCGGCTAATGTATATCGTAGAACATTATTAATGCCACCAATTGAAAGATTAGACAATTCTGGTTTAAAATTATTTTTTTTTTTCAAATCTCAGAAAGGCCTGAAAAAAATACTGTCGGAAGAAAAAAGGTAAAACATCAAATACGGCAGCAAAAGTAGTAAAGCAAATTTTCAGAAACTGAGTTTTTATGATACGTTTCCGGTAGGCATACAAAGTAATAAAATTAACGGACTGCATTCCCTCGAAGTTTTTTACCTGTTTCATCTGTTCCCTGGGTTTTTGTTTTTTACATTGAGTTATTAGGAAAGGGTGCAAAGCAATAAAAAAGAGGGATTTTCCTGTTGCATCCTGAATGAATTGGTAACATCAGATATGTTATGGTACGAGTATTTAAATATCAGTTATTTTAGAAATATCCTCAATTTAAAATTGAACACGCTGGTATTTGGTTATTATCCGTACAAGTGTTATTTTTTTAAATAATTTTTTGGTTTTTTTTATGTGATAGAAAAAAATTTACATTAGCCTGGTGGTGTTTGTTTTAATTTTTAAAAGTTTAACAGTGCCAGTGTTTTTTTAAACAATTACAGTGTATTTGAGAAAGTAAGTACACTTTAATGATTTGCAATTGCAAACAAATTGGTTTGCATATTCTTTTTAAATATTTTATTTTTATAACTGTAATTTATTATTGTTGTTGTAGTATCAGTCAGGTTGTATTCTTTGGTTCATTTGTTAATTTAGTTTATTATTATTTAGCTTATTTCCTTTATTATTATTTAGTTTATTACTGTTTAGCTTCCCCGTGAAAGAAAACGTAGTATTTGTGAATAGGTTCAGTTACTAGCGTTAGGTTTTTAATTTTTGGAGGAAATTCAATATGCCAACAACGAAAAGAAACTATGCGTCGCAAAGAAAAGCAAGAAGAGCAAGAGACAGAAGAATACAAGAAGCTGAAACTACCCAAAATAGGGAATCTAGGTTACGCCATAGCAGGGAAAGGGCAAAAAGAAGAAGAGGAACTGAGAGTACACCTGACAGAGAATTAAGATTAGAACATCACAGAGAAATCGCAAGAAGAAGAAGAGCATCTGAAAGTACGCTCGACAGACAATCAAGACTACAAAGCCAAAGCCAAATAGATAGAAGAATAAGAGAATCGGAAGACAACCTTCTAAGAGAGGCGAAACGGAGACAGGACGCAGAGTCACATCGAAGCAGAAGAGAAGCTGAAGACAGCTCTGAAAGAGAGGCAAGACTGCATAAGAATGCACAAGTTCAAAGAAGAAGAAGAGAAGCTGAAGACACCTCTGAAAGAGAGGCGAGGCAGCATCAGGACGCAGACATACATCGAAGCAGAAGAGAAGCAGAAGACAGCTCTGAAAGAGAGGCAAGACTGCATAAGAATGCACAAGTGTAAATAAGAAGAAGAGAAGCTGAAGACACCTCTGAAAGAGAGGCGAGACATCAACAGGACGCAGACTCACGTCGAAGCAGAAGAGAAGCTGAAGACAGCTCTGAAAGAGAGGCAAGACTGCATAAGAATGCACAAGTGCAAAAAAGAAGAAGAGAAGCTGAAGACACCTCTGAAAGAGAGGCGAGGCAGCAACAGGACGCAGACTCCCATCGAAGCAGAATAGAAGCTGAAGACAGCTCTGAAAGAGAGGCAAGACTGCATAAGAATGCACAAGTGCAAAGAAGAAGAAGAGTAGCTGAAGACACCTCTGAAAGAGAGGCGAGACATCAACAGGACGCAGACTCACATCGAAGCAGAAGAGAAGCTGAAGATAGCTCTGAAAGGGAGGCAAGACTGCATAAGAATGCACAAATACAAAGAAGAAGAAGAGAAGCTGAAGACACCTCTGAAAGAGAGGCGAGACAGCAACAGGACGCAGACTCCCATCGAAGCAGAAGATAAGCTGAAGATAGCTCTGAAAGAGAGGCAAGACTGCATAAGAATGCACAAATACAAAGAAGAAGAAGAGAAGCTGAAGACACCTCTGAAAGAGAGGCGAGACAGCAACAGGATGCAGACTCACATCAAAGCAGAAGAGAAGTTGAGGACACCCTTGCAAGAGATGCGAGACAGCAGAGAAATAGAACTAGAACAGCTGCCGTTCGAGTTTCGTTGTGGAGAAGTTTTAAAAATCAGGCCTTTAACTATAGCCCATCAGAAGATTATGCCTCTGATCCTGCATGCATGATAGGGTCAATGTGCATCTCGTGCCAGCATTGTGAGGCAAAGAAATGGAAAGGAGAAACTGAAAGTATGTGTTGTAGTGGAGGTAAGGTTCGACTGCCGCCATTACTTGATCCTCCTGAGCCCCTACGAACTTTTCTCGAAGGAAATTCGAGAGAAGCAAAGCATTTTCAGTCCAATATAAGAAAATACAACTCATGCTTCCAAATGACGTCTTTCGGTACTACTAAGGAAATCCGAGAACCAGGATATATGCCAACATTTAAAGTTCAAGGTCAAGTATATCATCGTATCGGAAGTCTACACTCTCTACAAGATGAAGAGCCACAATGCTTGCAAATTTATTTTGTGGGTGATAACGAACAGCAAGCTGGACAGCGTTGCAAAAATGTGCCGCAAACAAAAGAAAGCATGGTACTTCAATTACAGGAAATGCTTCATAATCATAACAACTACGTCCGCAGTTTCAAATCAGCACTGGATAAAATGAGACCTGAAATGAAATTGGTAATTTTGGCCGACAAAACACCTCCCGGTGAGCACGAGCGGCGGTTTAACACACCAACAGCAGCAGAAGTGGCTGTAATTATGGCAGGAGAACAACATGGGTCAAGAGACATTGTCCTAGAAGAACGGAATGGCACCATCAAGAGAATTCCCGATACACATAGGTCGTATGATGCGCTACAGTATCCGCTCATTTTTTGGCAAGGCGAGGATGGCTATAATTTTGGTTTGAGACAAACGAATCCAATCACCGGAGTACCACAAAATAACAAAATTTCTGCAATGGACTTCTATGCGTTCAGGATCATGTTTCGCCATTCAAGTTTTAATATTATACTGCGAAGCAAAGATCTGTTCCATCAATACATAGTTGACATGTATGCTAAAATTGAATCGGAACGACTCAGATACATCCGATTAAATCAGAGGACTCTTAGAGTGGAGCAGTATGCACATTTGCGGGATGCTGTGATAAATGATAGAAATGTTTCTGACGTCGGACAGTTGATAATCTTGCCTTCTAGCTTTACTGGGGGTCCCAGGTACATGCATGAGCGTACTCAAGACGCCATGGCCTATGTAAGAAACTATGGCAGGCCGGACCTCTTTATAACATTTACTTGCAACCCCAATTGGATAGAGATACAGGAAGAGCTTTTTCAGAACCAGAAACCACAGGATCGTCATGATTTGTTAGCAAGAGTTTTTCATCAGAAGCAAAAAGCACTTATGAATCTCTTAACCAAGGGAAAGGTTTTCGGTGATGTGCGATGCCACATGTACACTATAGAGTGGCAGAAGAGAGGACTTCCTCATGCTCACATTCTGGTTTGGCTAAAGGACACATTACATGTTAACAGGGTGGATGACTTCATAAGTGCAGAAATCCCTGATCCACACGAAGACCCCCAACTATTTACCATTGTGACAAAACAGATGGTACACGGCCCCTGCGGATCTATAAACCCCTCCTCACCGTGCATGAAAAATGGAAAGTGCACAAAACGATACCCGCGAGGTTTAGTAAAAGATACACAAACTGGAAAGGATGGATACCCACTCTATCGTCGAAGATCACCACAAGATGGAGGATTTTGTGCTAATATCAATTTCAAAGGAAGAGAAATTTCTGTGAACAATACGTGGATCGTTCCGTATTGCCCTTTATTAACTAAAATTTTTAACGCTCATATCAACGTGGAGTTCTGCAATTCAGTTAAATCAATCAAGTACGTTTGTAAATATGTGAACAAAGGATCTGATATGGCTGTGTTTGAAGTGACCGGAGGAGATAGTAACCTTAATGAAGTTCATCAATATGAAATGGGGAGATACATAAGTAGCAATGAAGCAGTATGGAGAATACTCAACTTTCCTATTCATGAGCGTCACCCAACTGTGGTTCATCTAAGCGTCCACCTTGAAAATGGACAGAGAGTCTATTTCACAACAGAAAATGCAGTTGAACGAGCCCAAGTCCCTCAGGACACAACACTGACAGCTTTCTTTAAACTTTGCACCAGAGATGAGTTTGCACGAACTCTACTCTACAATCAAATTCCAAAGTATTACACATGGAACAGTAGGAATAAAACATGGAATCGTCGAAAACAAGGACAAGTGGTGCCAGAGCAGCCCACCATACGGTCCAGCGATGCACTTGGTCGCATTTACACTGTTCATCCAAACAACTCCGAATGCTTCCATCTACGTCTCTTATTGCATGAGGTAAGGGGCCCAACATCATTTATAGAGTTGAAAACAGTTGACGGAACAATTTGCGAAACCTTCAAAGAGTCTTGCCGTCGTAGAGGACTTCTTGAGGATGATGATCATTGGAACAAAGCGTTAGAAGAAGCAGCTTCATCTCGAGCTCCTAGGATTTTACGGAACCTGTTTGCCGTTATGCTACAAACATGCTCGGTGGCCGATCCGCAACAGTTATGGATGAATCACAGGGAGAGCCTGTCTGAAGACATTTTACACGAAACGCGCATACAGCAACAGGATATGTATTTGGATTACAGTTCCGACATCTTTAACAAAGCTCTAATCTACATTGAGGACAATATAATATTGTTAGGCGGAACAGATCTCAGAAGCCTTGGACTTCTACAACCTATTCGAAGACACGATTCAATTAAACCTAATGAAGAACTCTTGGAAACAAACTATGCCATAGATGTTTTAACCGCATACATAGAAGAAAATGAGCCCAAATTGGTCCCAGATCAAAAGGAAGCGTACGACAAAATTACAAGGGCAGTGTTTGATCGACAAGGTGGCATTTTCTTTTTGGATGCTCCTGGTGGAACAGGGAAGACATTTCTTATCAATCTACTTTTGGCTAAAGTGCGACAGACCAATGAAATTGCTGTGGCTGTTGCTTCTTCGGGCATTGCCGCAACTTTATTGACAGGAGGAAGAACGGCTCACTCTGCCTTCAAATTACCATTGAATCTGGCAAGTGCTGAGACCGCTATATGCAACATTTCGAAAAATTCGGGAAAGGCAAAGGTTCTTCGGAATTGCAAGCTCATTGTCTGGGATGAGTGTACTATGTCGCACAAAGCTGCCTTCGAAGCACTTGATGTCACCTTGAGAGACTTGAGAGGTAAAGATGATATCATGGGGGGAGTCACCTTGGTCTTGGCTGGAGACTTTCGACAGACACTTCCAGTTATACCCCGTGGAACGAGAGCAGATGAAATGCAGGCCTGTTTAAAATCTTCATACATTTGGAATGGCATTCATAAACTTGCATTATCAACAAACATGCGAGTTTATGTTAACGGTGATCCCTCTGCCCAGCAATTTGCAGACGATTTACTTCAACTAGGAAATGGAGCCGTGCCGTCACATCCAGATGGATCTATAGAATTAGGACATATTGGAAGAATTGTGAAAACCCAACAAGAGCTCAAACATGCAGTGTTTCCAAATGTAGCAGAACACTTTACCAATCATGCTTGGCTGTGTGAAAGAGCAATTCTTTCCCCAAGAAACGAAGATGTCAACGCTATTAATAAACAACTTTTACAGGATTTACCCGGTGTAGTACAAATTTATAAATCTATAGATACTACATGTGTCACAGATGAGGCTGTCAATTACCCAACTGAGTTTTTGAACACGTTAGAACCACCTGGACTACCCTCTCATATTTTGGAGCTAAAGATTGGTGTATCAATTATGCTGCTTAGGAATTTACACCCTCCTTCACTATGCAATGGTACGCGACTCTCTGTTAAAAAACTAATGCCAAACATTATTGAAGCCACTATTATGACTGGACAAGCCGCCGGCGAAGATGTATTCATTCCTAGAATCCCAATTATACCTACAGACATTCCTTTTCAGTTTAAACGTCTTCAGTTCCCTGTGCGTCTGGGTTTCGCCATGAGCATCAACAAGTCACAAGGGCAATCACTGAAAGTGGTTGGGCTCGATCTGGTAAAGCCATGTTTCTCCCACGGGCAGCTGTATGTGGGTTGTTCAAGAGTGGGTCAAGCTGAAAATCTTCATATCTTAGCTCCAAATGCCAGAACATTAAATATAGTTTATCCTGAAGCTCTTTGAAAAATACCGTAACACCTGTTCCATGTTTAATTATATAGTGCTTTTTATCCCCCCTCCCCCTTCTGGTTAGGATCATTTTAGTGTTAGTAGTATCGCCTCCCTAAAACATAACACACACATTTTTAATGTTGCCGATGTTCGTCTCAAGCCGAAATTAAAAAAACAGAGGACATGTGTGCGCTATGAATTTATTAAATTTTTTTAGGGCCACCAAAGTGTACATTTTGGAGGCGCCATATTTCCAAAATTGATGACCTTTTTGTCGCCTTTTTGGGGAAAAACAATTTGGAGAGCGCCATGATCGAAGCTCTAATCTCCTGGCATAACAAAACCTACGCGGATGATTCTGAATATTTTTGGCTAGGTGTCTATTGTGCACGTAGTAGAAAATTTTTCATCATCGAATCTTAACATATTTAAATTTTAATAAGTTATGTGTTTTTTTTTTTCATTATACTTTTTCCCGGACTGGGCACACATAATTTTTTTATTAAAAGGCGTTGCAACGCACGCGGGTTTTTGCTAGTACGTTATAAAACAGTGCCACATCGTCATCCAACTCATTTGCGGAAAGCAAACTGTTAAAATCGATCGAGGCAAGCTTAGATGACAGCTCCCCAAAGTTAGCCTTTCTAAAGTTAAAGGAATGGGTTACCTCCTCCGGACAAGGCTTATTCTCTGAATTGAAGCAATAATTAAGCAGAAGCGGAGGATGGTAACTGTCAACAGACGTCATGACTGTTGGACTGAGTTCGACAGTCATATTGGGTCGTATTCATAAAAACGAAGGATATGCTCCCAAGCATAAGATAGAAGTATAAGGTTATGATTTAAAGTAAAAGGTAGAAGTATAAGCATTTCCTTCTTTCCGTATTCATAATGATTACCTTATACTTGTGAGGATATCCTCCAAGCACAAGTAAAAGGTTTTTTTTAGTTAGTAACCGGGTTCATGTTTTTTTAGGGATATTCATTTGTTTGTTGTTAAAAGTCAAATAATTTTAATTGAATTCGTCCTTTCATTTTGTCATTTCGTGGTTAGTTGTACCTTTTCGTACCTTAAGCGGCCCACACACTTTCAGTTTAACTGAGCAGTTTATCACGTGTGACATCATGTCTGAGCGATAAACTGTGTGAACTGTGCAGTTTTGAACCATTTTCACTCAGTCTTCAGACCTGAGCTTCCGGACCCTCTTTTGCTCCGATAAACTGTGCAGCTCAGATAGTTTATCGTTCAGTCCTTTCAGTTCTATTCATTCTTTGTCATGGCAACTTCAAAAAAAAATTCGTTACTTCTTGATTTCATAGAAACCTACCGTTCTCTTCCTGAGCTTTGGGATACTCAATGTTCAGCGTATTCTAATCGTGTCAAAAAAGCAGCTGCATATGACAAATTAATAGTGAAACTAAAACTAATAGATGGTAGTGCTACGCGAGACAGCGTTGTCAAAAAGATTAATAATTTGAGATCAACATTCAGAAAAGAGCTGAAGAAAGTTAATGATTCAAAAAAGTCGGGAGCTTCAGCTGATGAAATTTACAACCCTTCGCTGTGGTATTTTAGTGAATTGTTGTTTTTAGTTGACCAAGAAACTCCCGAAACAAGTGACTCTACGCTGGATGAAGGAGATGAAAATTTTGTAAGTACACATTTATAATTTTTAACTATTTTTAATAAAATTTAGTGAAGTAAACATATCATTTTAAAAACAAGTAGTTAAACATAAATAGTTGAATTATTCACATTCTGCAAGAATCGTTGATTGCCACTCAACTTTTCCCTCATTGTTGAAGTAGCTGCAGTATGTGTCTCGAACTTGTTTGGCTGAAGATTTAGCGCCCGAAAAACTTCGATTTAGAGGAGTTAAATCTCTGTTTAATGCAGCAGGGTCAAGTGAAGTTTTATAACCTGACTGTTGATAACCACTGGAGTGTCTTCTTAAAAAGTTGTGCAAGTAACAACATGCTAGAACTACGGTGTTGACTTTCTCAGGGGGCAGATTAATGGGTGCTTGAAAAATCATGAATCGTGAATTTAAAATTCCAAAAAAATTTTCCACGACTCTTCTTGCTCTGGAATGTCGATAGTTGTAAATACGTCTTTCATCATTGAGTGTAGCTAGAGAGTAGGGTTTCATAAAATTATCCTGCAACGCAAATGCCTCGTCCCCAACAAAAACATAAGGAACAACTTTGTTACTTTTTGGAAGTTTTGAGGGTACTGGGATATTTATTTTACCATTGTCCAGCAGTTCATAAAACGGTGTATTTTTAATCACACCTCCATCGGATATTCTTCCGTTTGTTCCTACATCAGCAAAAATAACTTCGTAATTCGCATCAACCACAGCCATTAAAACAACACTGAATGTTCCCTTGTAGTTGAAATACCTAGAACCGCTGTTTGCTGGTTTTCTTATTTGCACGTGTTTTCCATCCACGGCACCAAGGCACTGCGGGTATTGCCATCTCATTTCAAAGTCATGAGAAACTTGTTTCCACTCCTCCTCAGTTTTTGGAAACTAAAATAAAAATCAATGAAATATTTAAATTATGAAGTAAAAATTATTTAATTAATGTTTTTTCAGGAGTCGGTGTCGCAAGGTACTTCAGGCGGTACGTTTGCAGCTCCTGCCAAAAGAAGTAAACCAAACTCAGATCTCATCGGGGTTTCGGCACAACAACTTATCGCAAAGGCTTCAAAATACCTAGAAACACCAGAAGATGATGAGTGCTTGACTTTAGCAAAGGGATACGCGACTAAATTGAGGAAACTGACAGAACAGCAGTTTATGTTCGCTGATAAAGTAATAAATGATGCATTGCTTGATGCTCAAATGGGTCTTTTGACAAGGGGCAGCTATTTAGTACACCCATTACCAGTCACTCCTCAAGAGTCTCCTACTTTTTCAACATCAACACAATCATCATCCGTAGATAATCAAAATGCAAAAAATGTGTATGAAACCTTTTCATATGAACAATTACAACAACCGAAATAATTTCATAAATATTTGATTTGATTTGATGATGGTGTATATTACTTTTCTTTTATATTTTGAATAAATATTTGTAACAATATGCATTATGTATTTACCTGAATATAATTTTTCAGCACTTTGCGAATCGCTTTACACGTTTCTATTATTATATGCCCAAGGGCTTGAGGTGAAATTCTCATAGAAAATTTTAGATCTTCGAAACTTCTTCCGGTTGCTAAGAATCGAAGTGTAGCAGTAAGCCTGGCTTCAGGTGATATAGGTTCTCTTAATCGGGTACTCTGTTTTTCTATTAATGGAGCCACTTTGCTTAACAACAATTGAAATGTGTTTCTATCCATTCGAAGATAATTTTTGTAATCGTCAATTTCTTCTCCTATGTGTAACTCGTTCAGCAGATTACAATCATTTTGTAAAACACCTCTTTTAAGGAACCATTCTTTACACCAACGTTTCCTTTGCTTCTTTCTTTTACTTGCAGTTTCTGCTTCAAATAAAATTGAACCAGCAATTACCAAACATACAGCAGCTTTTCGTTTGCTCATTATTAAAGATGTATTTAAACCAACGAAACTGACGAGACTGAGCAAAAATCCTGTACAACGAACTGACGAACCCACACACTTTCAGTTCAGTTTATTGTACAGTTTTTTACACAGTTCAACTGCGCCGTTAAAACTGAAAGTGTATGGGCCGCTTTAGATGTATTCCTCAAGCAGTGAAAGTGATACTGAAGGTGTAAACGCTAGGAATGAGCTTCAGTTTATAGCAGAAGGAGTTGCCGCTGCTCCTGTTATTTTGGAAAAATCGCAAGTACCAAAAATAAAACGAAGGAAGGACGAAGCAATTGGGTTCCTTACGAATAATTATGAGGCAACATTTGGAAAACCACTTGATGCTAAAGGCTTATTAAAAAAAATTAATAATATGAAAACCAGATTGAGGAAGAAAACGGACTTAAAAAAGACTGGAAATAAATCAATCAAATTATTGGATTGGGAAAAGCGTTTATTAAAGGCTATGGAAGGTGATAGTAATCCTACAATTGGAAGAATCGAAGGAGCCTTGCAGATTGGTGCTTCCGAAGATGACTCTGCTGAGCAAAGAGGGATTGGACCAAATATACGCTTAAGAGGGAGTAAAGCATCTCCCTCTTGCTCCTCTGAGCAATCATGTGGTGGTGATATTCAACCATTTAAGTTGCCACAAAAAAAGAAATTAGCGACAGAAAACTATGAAACAGAAGAAACGAAAGGACTGACTACAACAGAACTCCAACGCTTAGTTCTTTTGCAGCAGTATCGTACGAGTATAGTACAAAGGGAATATTATGAAAAAAAATTGCAAATGATGCAGCGTGAAGAATCTACAACAAAAACTGTTTGTGATGGAAGTAAAACGTACTTTACTTTATAAGCGAACAAAACGTGTTATTTGATTTTACCAAAATGTGTTAGGTATTTGGATTGAAAATATTTTTTTTAGACAAAACGGAATTTTATTTTATTTATTAACAATAATTAGACATGTAAACTTAATTGTTATTAAAATTGTTTATTACTATACTCAAGTTTTTTCTGATTTCTTGTCCTTGATGACGAAGAGGTATTTCATCATTATTATTGTCATAATTTTCTTCATCTTCTTCTGGTTCTTCAGCTGGTTCGAAGTCCGGATCGCCTAAAGTTTTTGCAACGTTATGGAGTACGGCACAAGCAACTATTATTTTTGGAGCATTTTCCAATTTAACGCGACAAACATATTGTAAGATGGGAAACCGGCGTTTCAGTTGGCCAAAACATCGTTCAATTACAACTCTTTCTTTTTTCAAGAGCTTGTTATAATTTTGCTCAACACCAGGAGCAGGATTTCTGAAAGGGGTCATGAGACATGGCTCTATTCCATAGCCATCATCACCAAGTAATACAACATTCGCCTTTTTCCTTAACTGTATGCATACTTGTGAATTTCTCCATATCCTCGAGTCGTGCACGGATCCAGGCCAACTAACGTCAAGACTAGTGAACATTTCCTTGGCATTACAAGTAGCTTGAACGTTGAGACTAGGCTTACCTTTCCGGTTAATGTACTCATCACCATGGACATTGGGTTTCTGTACCCCTATGTGGGTGCAATCGACTACGCCAATAGCTGTCGGAAATTTATACTTCCTTTGCCACAGCAGTTTTGCCTCCATTATTTCTCTGTTGGTAGTTGGAAACTTTATCCATTCACTAGCATGCGTAATTATGCTGTCAACTACTGCATTTACAGTCCGAGATACCGTAGCTTGACTAACACCAAGCTCTTGACCGATACCTTTTTGATAGCCAGGATCACTCAGATAACGCAGACACACCTTCATTTTATGGACAGATGACAACGCACCTCCCCGGGTTTCTTCATTTGTCACTAAAAATCTTTCTGCAAGCCACTGTAAATTTTCTTCTTCAAACCGGTATAATGCCTTAAAATCAGGAACTAGTGTAGGTAAGCGGGGCTTGTAATGTTTAACATTCCTCACGTGAACCACATCTGCCATGGCACTGAAAATCAGATAACACAACCGTTCACCACTGAACTAAGTCTACTACTGACCAAACTCAGCTTTTTTGAAGGATATGCTTTTCACTTAAAGTACAGGGTCAAGTTTATGAATACTCTTTTACTTTTATGTGAGTATAAGGATATGCTTTTACTCTACAAGAATAAGGTTTTGCTTCAAATTATTATGAATACAAGCAGAAGGATTTCCTTAATAATTTGCAAGTAAAAGCATATCCTTTTTTTTATGAATACGACCCAATGACTGCGTCAGTAAAGAATACAAGATCTAACTGCCTCCCCAAAACGTTAGATACACCGCTCATTTGATTCAAGCCAAGTGAGAATAAGGAATTAAGAAAACAGGATTCCTTAGAATTCAGGTTGCCTTCAGGAAGGTAGTTATCGTCATCTACATCCGTTACCCACTGAATATTGGGTAAATTAAAGTCTCCAAGGAGAAGTAATTCATCGCCAGTGTCCATCATGATCATACTCGAGATATAATCAACACCAGAGATGAGAATATCATAGAGATTTTTACCTCTATCGTCAAGAGTGCTTAACATATCTGGTGGGATATAGCAGCACAGCAGAAAGAGATTAATTTTTGATAAGGTAATTTTAAGAGCGACAAGCTCAATGTGAAGGTGGATAGAAAAACTAGGAAGAGAAATTGGATTACAAGACAGATGGCTACTACAAGCAAGAAGTACGCCACCTCCACGAACATCCGAGTCAGTGTAACGATCCCTCCGAAACACTTGGTAAGAGGAATCAAAGAGTTCCGCATTAAGAATACCTTCATGAAGCCAGGTTTCAGTAAATGCTATGACATCGAACCCGCTAGCCATCGATGCCTGAAAGATGTCGTTAGTTTTTGACCTAGTCCCTCTTACATTCTGGTAGTAGAGGGAAAGCGTCTCGAGTTTTTTGGCATCTGTATAGTGCTCGGAGTAGAAGCGTTTGCACGATGCGCTTGAGTACGGGTACGCGGAACAAAAAGCTTGGTAAGGGCACCAGCAGGCCAGAAACCGGGATCTAAAAGAGTCTCGGCAATAACGGGCGGTGCAGACAAAACAAAAGAAGCAACAGGCTTGGAAGCCTTGCTGACTTTTCTGCAGGAGACAGTTCCAGGGTCTATAGATTTCTTCCTTAAATATTCACAGACAGACTCCGTCATAGTTTCAGGAGAGAATCGTGATATAAAGATATCTAAAGGTCTCGGTATCGTAACCAGAGGGGTGCACGGTTGTAGGGGAACTGTAGCTGCCGTGACCGGGGGGTTGGCCACTATTAAGGGCGAAGAGGTTGATACTGAGACCGGCCTAGAAGTCGACTCCATCTCCGGAACACGGGGCAAGGAACTCAAAGTGACACGTATGATATGATATGATATTTATTAATGGACAATTTATGTACAAAGACAGAGTCTTACAAATAGTACACTATTCTACTATAGGCATGAATACAAAATCAAAAAGTGTTAATAATGAAGCTAAAAATTACTGGAGACTTCATTACAATAAAGCACATAAGAAATGAATAAAAAAATTAGAAAGAATAAATAAAATAAATAAAAAAATTAGAAAAAGGAAACGGAAAAACAGAAAGAGGAAGAATAAAGTAAGAAACTAATTAAAATGATAAAAATTATATAAAAAAGCAAAACAAAGGCATGTGATGTGTGGATAAGTGGGCAGATGCTAGACTTCGGAGAAGTGAGTAGTAATAAATTTTCTGAATCTGTTAGCGGAAGCAGCTGATTGGATTATTTGGGGCAAGGAATTCCATATTCTCCCAATATGAACGAAGTAAGAACTTTCGAGAACTTTGAAGTTGAATTTCGGAAGTGCTATCATTTTATGTCTTGTACTTCGGAGTAGCTTAATAAATTCTCTGAGGTAGGCAGGTTCGCCGCTATTAAGAATTTTATAAAAAAAGAGTAGGTTATTCTTAACTAGATGATTTGTTAAAGAGCAATTCAAGATACTGAAACGATATTGAGCGATGTGATCAAATCGTCTTAGCTTAGAAGCAAATCGAATGCAATCATTGTACGCGATCTCAAGCTTTTTTCCACACAGGCAATCCAATTTAGCAAAAATGATTGAACCGTGAGTAAAATGGGGCAACAGCAAAATTTTAATTAGATTACATCGCAAGCTAGTCGGCAAGATATCAGCGAATAACCAGAGTCTACGGATACTGGCGTAGATAGTTCTCAGTTTGGCGTTAACATGGTCACAGCAGGTCATTGTTGAATTCAAAATTACCCCTAAGTTTCGCGCGCGCTGAACATACGGTATAGGACTATTTCCTAGGAAAACCCCAGGAAAATAAGATAAATCCAGCGGGTTTCTGTATATTACTAAGGCCTGAGATTTTTTAGGGTTAAGTTTCAATTTGTTTTCAAGAGCCCAGTTCAGAACACGCATTAAGCCATCGTTAAGTCTCCATATACAATCTTCGATAAGTCCTAACGGTCGATTTAAGTAAATCTGTACGTCATCTGCGTATAAGTGAATCAGACAGTGCTTAACTACAGTGGGGAGGTCATTTATAAATAGGCTGAATAGTAAGGGGCCAAGGATGGATCCTTGGGGAACGCCAGATTTTAAGGAAGCTGGCTTTGAGCAGCAGTCCCCGATTTTAACTCTCTGGGAACGTGATTTTAAGAACGCATACATTAATTTTAGCGCTGGTTTGCTGAAGTTAAAGTAGTACGCTAATTTTCTCAACAGCAAGTCATGATCGACACTATCAAAGGCCTTGGAAAAATCCAGGAGCGCAAGAGCTACAAAATTGTCCTTATCCATCGCAAGACGAAAGTCAGAAGTGATCTTTAACAGCGCAGTGTCACAGCTGTGTGCAGGACGGAATTCTGAGTTTTCCGATTGCGCTCTCATCTTTTGCTTTAAATGACGTTTTCCAATATGTCCCTAAATGAGTGATCATTTCAGACATGCATCAATTTCATCGGCCCACATATTTGTCCGGACAGGATTTTCCATATGATCTTCTTCGATCGGTATCTTAAGCATAGAATGAGCTGTTCTTCCTGATGTGAGTAAAGTTGCCGAAATATCTGCTGCTGTTCTGATCTCATATTGGCGAAATAACCTACCTTTCGAAATGTTAAAAAGCGTGGGACTTTACCTACATATATTCTTATTTTATTATTACTGAAACTTTTCGCTAACGCCCCATATATTATATATACTGGATTTAGCAAAAAGGTTTCATTCAACATAAGTTTTTACTTTTTAGAGCATTTTTAAACAAAAGCATATTTTTATTTATTTAAACTATATTTTTAGTTTTCTACCTTTTAATTTATTATATGTCTTCGGTTATTTTGTGGTGACCGATATTTAAAATGAGGTCACCCAGCTTACTGTACTCTACTTATCATACACTTTTATTTGGTATCCATACTGAGAGCGTTGTAAAAAAATGTAGTCCGCCATTTTGTGTTGGTTGCCATTTTGAATTTGGAATTACGCCAACCAGGTAATAGTATTCTACTTGTCATATCCTTTCATTTGATACCCATACCGATCGTGATGTAAATAAAAAAATAATCCGCCATCTGTTTTGGCCGCCATTTTGTTCCGGCCGCCATTTTGAATTTGGAAGGACACCAAATAGGTAATTATATTATACTTACCATTCCCTTTCATATCGGCGGTCAGCGAGCACAAATGCGAAATTCGGCCGCCATCTTGAAACGGCCATCTTGTTTTTTTTATAAAATGGTCAGATTGCATTGTCACTTGAAATGTACATGTGTGCAATATTTGAAGCTGATCGGTTATATGGAGGTGGGTCAAAAACAATTTTCAAGATTTGTCTACATACATATAGTCTATTGATTAGGTCTTAAAAAGCAGGGCAATAAGGAACTAAGACGTTCACGGGGTTTTATTGCAGGAATCGGTCAATGGGTCATTTAAGAAGAGAAAACCGCGGAGTGCTATTAAATTAGAGGGTGGAAATTGGAGATAGGGGTCAAAATGGACCCTTTTTGGGTTTTGCCATATATCTCGTAAACGAAGCAAAATTTCGATTTATTTTATATAAAAATTTTTGTAGAGAATTAAATTTCCTATGGAAATGGTTTATTTAAAAAATTTTGAAAATTTTTTTTATGCCGAAAATGTTGAAACAAAAAGAAAAAAAAAACCAAAATTTCGATGTTTTTTCTCTTTTTTACTTTTTTGCCAATATCTTTTTTTTGGTTAGAGATAGGCATAGGTATTGCTTTATATAAAATAAAGCAGATAAAATTTCCTTTAAAATGATGGGTCGAAAAAATTATAATAATTTTTTCAACAATATGAGATTGAAAACAATGTCGGTATAAAAGGGGTAAAAATAAAAAAAGCTATGTTCGAGTGGCCATATTTCGGTGAATTTTCAACCAAAAAATTTTTTCGACCCATCATTTTAAAGGAAATTTTATCTGCTTTATTTTATATAAAGCAATACCTATGCCTATCTCTAACCAAAAAAAAGATATTGGCAAAAAAGTAAAAAAGAGAAAAAACATCGAAATTTTGGCTTTTTTTTTCTTTTGGTTTCAACATTTTCGGCATAAAAAAAAAATTTCAAATTTTTTTAAATAAACCATTTCCATAGGAAATTTAATTCTCTACAAAAAATTTTATATAAAATAAATCGAAATTTTGCTTCGTTTACGAGATATATGGCAAAACCCAAAAAGGGTCCATTTTGACCCCTATCTCCAATTTCCACCCTCTAATTTAATAGCACTCCGCGGTTTTTTCTTCTTAAATGACCCATTGACCGATTCCTGCAATAAAACCTCGTGAACGTCTTAGTTCCTTTCTATATGACATAATCAATAGACTAATACATCCATACATACATACAGGTAGAGCTAATATATAGTGCATATAAATAGCCTAAAACATGCCCGCCAAAACACTGAATTTTCAAGTGAAAGTCCCATCCCAATCGGATTAGCAGTTTCCGAGATTAGTCCGAACAAACAGACAGGCAGACATACAGACACACAGACATACAGACAGACAACATTTTAAAAATGCGTAATTTCGTTTTAAAATCATGTAAATAACCATATAAAATTAAAAAAACACAATTATTTTGAAATCACAGACAGACACTCCAATTATATTTATATAGATAGTTGGTGTGACCTCCGTTATTGCGAACCATTTCCAAAAGCGTATTTGGTATAGGTCGATACAAGTTTTGCAAGAAGTTTTGCGGTGTATCCTCGAAAGCATCCTCGATGGCGGTAATAAAGCTCCGTCGTAGAATTTTCGTGAAAGCCATCCCCAGACATTCTCGATTATGTTTAGGTTGGGAGAAACAGTTGGACAATCTAGAATATTTATGTTTTTTTTGTGAAACCACTTCTTTACCCACCCTTCTGTATGGATAGGTGCGTTGTCATGCTGGAAAATCCATCTGCCACCTTCAAATATCTCAAGAAAATGTATTGTTTCTACTTCTACCAGCTCTATGTACTTTTCCGCGGTCAGTCGATCTTCCAAAATGACCAAATCTATCGCTCCATAAAATGAAATGACAGCCCATGCAATAACGCAACCAAAAGTGCTGTGACGACGGGATAAAAACAAATCCAACTTCCTCAAATCGTGGAAATAATGCTGGAGTCCATCAGGTCCATCTAGATTGAACTTCTTTTCATCAGAGAGTATCACTTTGCTGCCATTCGTCTTTCCAAGCAAGACGACTTCGGCAATATTCCAGTCTAGCAATTTTGTGACGCCTAAGTAAAGGAGGTTTCTTCTCAACTTTTTTACCTCGAAGATGCGGACACTGTTGAATTATTCTTTGTACTGTTCAAACATTTTCAGAAGTCGCTGCTGTCGCCTTTATTTTTCATGCAGAATTTGACGCTTCAAGCAAAATTGACCTTCATTCTCGCTTTGTGGTCGATCATGCAATGCAACCTCTTCAGATTCTTCCATAATTTTCCAGGTCTTTAAAAAAATGGTCCAAAGATCTTGGCCAATTTTTCGGGCAATTTGCCTGTTGGAATACTGTTCAGGTTTAAGAGCAAGAATTTTTCGAATCTCGCATTTATTCATCTTTTTCCTGGTTCCATATTTTTTCGAATGTAGTAAAAACACTAATAACGTCTTAGGACAACAGGTTACAACATAAAAAAATACTATTTTGTTTCAGTATAAGCACGAATCATCAAAACAAACTGGTGAGGGTCGCATTGCAAAAACCCCTAAAATAATAAAACCCAAACTCCTTTCCTTTCTGTTTCCGATTTTTTTCTCAGTTAATAGAAATCACGTAAAAAGGGCTAAAAAACTATGTGGAAGTGGTTTACAAAAAAATGTATTACTCCATTGCGATTCAAGTCAAAATTTAAAGTGAGGGTAATCAAGTGTCGCGCAGTGTATGTTCTCGCTATGTTATTCTATTTGAAGTTAGGATTAGTTTTTCTTCAAAAATTCGTCATTTTACCTCTATTTAACGTCGAATGGTGCGAGTTCAGTTTTCGGCGAGCAAACGGATATCTTTAACGACTCATAACTGTGTTGCATCTACAGAAATAAATAAAACAACAATCTATTCGTTATTTTAAAAGCTTTATTTTTGTCGCTACTGTTTTTTTTTTACAATTTCCATCTCGAATGACTCGGAAAATATTGATTTACAGAATAACATTCGACTAACATTGCTTCCTTTCAATCCATCCCCCTACCGATTTCTGCAGTTATTTTCAGTGTGCCAATTTCCACCCCTAGAAGGGTCGATATTCCACCAGGGAAAAAGCACACATCAACATAATATAACTTTTGCTCCTTCAGCATCTACTTACTTACTGTCCAAATTTCACGTCAATCGGTACTGTCCGAAAGAATTCGGAGAAGAAAACCGCTATCCACTGGACTAAATAAAATGTACTGCTAATTTACAAAACTCCTTGTGAATAAAACTTCCAGTACAGTGTTGGAAGTTTTTTTTACAGTGTATTTTTATGTTTTGCAGAATGTGAGTATCGGTCCCAATTCACAATCATGACGATAAAACTGTTCGTCATGTTTTATGTACATATAATTTCATAGAAGAGCTGTCCTTTTTATGTCTTTTTAGAATGAAACAAGGATATTTGAGCACTGATGGGATTTGTTATGTAGAGCTAGCCTTTAAAGAAACGATTTTCCCCAAATTGAGTTTAAGCAATTTCGTGGGTTCCAATAAAATAAATGCACAAAATCCCATCAATGTTAAAAAATGTTCCTTGAAATTTCCTTCTCCAATATAAACGGAATAGCAGTAGCTACCAGAAACTAAGGCACAAACATTTTAGTGGATTGCGTGTTTGATATAATAACAATACCAGCAATCGCTTTATTCGTGATGTCTAGGCACCACATGGGAACCATTTGTTTTTAGATAAATGCCAAATATAACAGGAAACACCCGAGGGGAATATTAATGTGGCTGCCATGATGGTATACCTGTTCATTCTTACCTTTATATTAATATCCTTACAATCGACCGTCTTCTACGGCAACTGACAACCCATCATTTGGCGCAAGGTTTCACTGTTATTTACGACAATAAACCACGGAAGCCATTTGTGGAATTCCCAGCATCTAATTTTTGCAACGTTTTATTAAAATTGAGCAGATTTGTATTTTTTAGGTTCGGTCCTGAGGTTTTAGGGGTTAGAAACAATTATTTGGTGGGAGGGGGGGGATACAATTTTACTCAAAATCTCGAGACGATGTTATCTGAAATAGCATTCGGTGTACAGTTAAAAATTATAGTAAAAAAAATAACTCCCTAAAGGCCGAGATGAAAAATTTTTTTCGTTTTCAACATACACGATCCAGCACCAGATTTAAACACTGAACTTTCGTTGAATCGCCCTCTGTCATAAACGTCTCTCAAGACAAGTGCACCTTTTGAATCAATTCGAATTAAATGCCTCGATCAATCCGATGATAGGATCCACTATTTCTGGAAGCCATTACTCTCAATGCTTGCACGCCTGTTAAATCAATCTTCCATCAGTAAAGAATCAATTACGTCCGCCTTTCAGCTAACTTCTGACTACGAGCTCTGAGTCCTGGCACCTAGGCTCTCATCGCAGTCCTTATTGAAGGCAGTATATTTCATGCGGTTATGGGATGATATTATTTCCAGGACCTTACCAAACAAACATTCTTGGATACATCAAGCAAGGTTTGGCACACAATGCGCAATTTGTTATTATTACGTTCTGCCTCTTCTAGTCACGTGGGTTGAACCTGCTTACATTTCTATAGCTCTGTGAAAGGTGAATTTCACCATTTTCTGTACGAGCCATACCTTAATTTTGTGGTTTAGAGAAATATTATGAATATCTAATTATGTCTTTCCTCGGTATATGGAAATGCTGTGGATTTAATTAAATTGAATTACTTGAGAGATTTATTCCAGGAATTGATTGTGTTATTTTTGAGTTTAATCAGTAAGGACACTCGGGTTAGGAGACATAAAGAAAAATGAGCTCTTTTGCTAATACATACATAATATCCGAACTTTGTTTAACACTTTTTAACCAGCAGACGCTAACGAAAAGGAAACGAATTAAGTTTATTCTACAGCTTTTAACGGAAATTAACTTGGTTTCGCATTAATTGAGTAGGTTATTTGTAAAATTGGCAACAACGTTTAGTAAAGTCTAAAATGTTTGGAACGGAAAAAGTGAAGTGGGACAGAAAAAATAAAGAAAATTGGCGGACGAAAAATTAATATACTTTACCTTCTTAGTATAGTTGTTTTCAAACGTCGTGACATCCCACGCATGTTCCCCAGCTAAGCTCTTAAAAATGTTTAAAAGCTCAGACAAAAGCTTCATTTAACTCCTCCTATCAAATCACTTGCTGCCATGTAATCAGTCGCGACTGCATATTGCCAAAAGGAGGTGTATCTTTCTGGGACTTCAACGATTATTTAAAAAATTTACAAATTATGACTGAAAAACACCCGTTTTTATATATTTTTTTTATTTTAAGGTTTTTGTATTTTACACATATGCCACAGAAATAATTTGTAGCAATTCTACTAAAAAATACGAAATTTGTATTTTTATCACTTTGATTACTTGATTGTTGGCATTTTCCGCCAGTCGCATACGCGCTTCTGCACGGGGAGGGTGTGGTGCTTGCGGCTGCGGAGAAGTCTCAATTTATGAATGAAAATGCTCATATCTTTAAAAGAAATTTTTCCAGCAATTCTTTTAATTTATTTTAAATTTAGGGATGAGAAATATTTAGCATAATTATAGTAAAATTATGCTTATTACGATGGATAAACTTACTTGGTTGAGCAGGAGTTTTACATGTATTTAAAAGCTCTGCTCAACACAAATAAAGATTAATTAACTTTATTCATTCGGCATGCGCGCATCCCTTCCCAAATTATTTTGTTGAGTTTTTTCTGCGTTTGTTGCCGTTTTAAATAAAAAGCGGGGAAATGATAAAACAATATTTATAAAATTTGGCAATGAGGTGCGCAGAACTGTTCAAATTTTTTGTGTCACGGAGTTTGAAAAAATCTATACGCTTTTTGCATGGCCTTCCTTCCCTTATTTCTCCAAAACATTACTCCATCGATGCAGTCAGTAGCGGCTATAGGGTGGGGGCGAACCCGGAGACCGCCCTAGGATGCCATTATGTCCCAAGGGGCGCCTCGATCCAGTAATGCACTAATTTATTTAGTTATTAAATGATAACACCTCCATAATACAAGACATAACCCCGGATATGAACAGGAGGTAAACAAAGGCTGTGTTTGCAAAAACGCAAAAGACAGCTGCCAAGGGCACTTTATTATACACTTTATTGCTCGGTTCTGCAATAAACGCAACTTTATCGGAACTTTAAATTTTCGTGACGACGACGCATTGGTTGCAGTTTGCAGATATACGATGGTTGCAGTTTGCAGATGTACTCGTATGTACATTACAAGATTATACGAGGGTCAATTATTTTTAAACAAAACTATTTCATTCTCCAAGAAATAGACTAACAAACTACTGTGGGATGTGATGTACCATTTTTCATAATGCCATAGACAAATTATTCTATAGATGGGGAAAGTAACATCAAAACTGAAAACTTGCTTTTATGAATTAGCGCTTAATGCTGCCTGATCTTACTATTATCTTATTTCCTATGCTAATCCCATTGCGCTTAATTTGGCCGACGGCGACTAAACTCGTACTTACCTTAAATAAAAATAAAATATGGGCTTACAACGGGCGAACGCCGACTCTAATCCTCGGACTATCAGATGGTTATTTGCCGGACTGTATGGCCGTACACCACGAAAGAAACGAGCAAATTTGTTTTTATTTACAACCGACACTTAAACCGATACTTGCATTTCTGATTTTGAAGAAGAAAACACATCACTGCTGCTATACACTTTTGTTTTATTCATTTCTTGTATAAAAGATTTAAAAAAAGAAACAATTCACCCGGGGAAAGTAGGACATACTGATAATAATTTTTTGTAGTTTTTGATGAAAAATATGGAAAGGAACACCTCGCCTCTCCACAATTAAATTTTTTCTATCCATTTTGCTTCGGGTTTTTACAATAAAAATTAATGTAAATAATGGAAAAACCAATTTCACGTATATCAGCTGACAATTTTGTCATATAGTGAGTTATGTTCAATGATGTGTGTTATTTGCTTTTGCAAGGTGCTTAAGATGTCAATGAACGTCATTTGCTTTCTTGCTGGTTTACAAAACCAACTCGCATCATTGAAAACACCCTGTTTCATAAGGTAATTCTTAAATCATTAAACTGCTCGATAACGAACAACTTGGTCTTTGGCGATTAGTCCGGCTTTCGAGGATTGCGACTCGTTTTGTAGCAGAAAGTTTTTACAGAGGAAGTTGTAAGCCCTACCCGATCCTATTTGGGAGGGACTAGTATGACTATTATACCCTATGCGTTGTTTTAGAACAGCTTTCTTTAGTCACAGCTTGGAGGTTTTACTAGTACTTTTATCAGTCCGGAATAGTTAGTGCACGAGTAAATAAGTTAATAAATTTTAAATTATGAAAATTAAAAAAATACTTTGAGACCAAGATCTGTCTTTATTAACGATTGAAGTAGAACTGATGTCGTACAAAAATGCTTAGGGCCGGCTAACCTACAGTAAAATTATTTATTATACGAGCAATGCAAAATTATGGGGGCAGATTTCTTAGAACTTTGCGATAATATCGCATGACATAAAATTGTTTAGTTTATAACTTCGGATTTTTTCTTTTAAGGATTTTTCTTGTACTTTTAAGGATTTTTCAGAAATTATACTGCATTACTGGTTAAAATTTCAAGTCAAAATATCTTTTTTTTTTATATGAAAAAACCAAGCTTAGGAGTAACCCTTTATACTACCAGTCCGTCATGTCATTCAGTTCATGGAGCAATGTCTAGTAGTAAGCTTGGTTTGAAGAATAGAGGAGAATAGGAAAGGTTAGAGGGGGTCTGGACGGTGTAGAAGAAAATGACGATGAACCTCACGTTTGAACTCAAATTTGTTGTACGAGTACGGAAATACTGACTGCGGGAGAATATTCCACAGTCGAGTTGTTCTCTTCATAAACGAACTTCTAAACCGTATTGGGGGGCTGTAGGCTATCGGGGTGAGCCGAGCGGGCTAGTCTTGTGTTGCGGAAAAAGTATTGCCGTGCAGACAGGAGGTCCTGAATTTCAGTGGAACAGTCGCCAGTAATAGCGATAAAGTATGGAGAGGGCTGCTACATTCCTACGGTGGCTTAAGGTGTCTACGGAGGAGCGAAAGGGGCTATCACCAATGAGTTTGAGGGCACGATTTTGCACCTTGTCGAGATAAGCCAAGGTGGTTTTTGGGGCGCCTGCTCAGATATACGAGTTGTATTCGAGGCGCGGCCGAATGTAGGATTTGTATATTGTAGCCAATGCGGTTGGCTAGAGGAGGAACTTGTATCTCTTGAGAAATCCGAGGCATTGGGAGGCTTGTTTGGCGATTTGGAATATGTGATTATTCCATCGCAGATGCCCCGTTAAAGTTACCCCTAGGATGTTGAGAGTTGAGTCAGCCGTTAGATTCTCTTTATCCACTGAGATAGGAGGAAGGTTGGTACAATTTTTGTTGGAGATCAGACAGTACTTCGTTTTTGTGGCATCGAATTCGATGCGGTTCATTTCGCCCCAATGAAGAATCGATTCGATATCCCGGTTGATCGAAGTGGACATCAGTTTACGGTGGTAAAGACAAGGTCTGGCACGTGCTTGTCTTATATTGTCGAAGTAGTAAGAGAAATTCAGAGCAGTGAAGTGGGTTGGAGGGGATTGAGAGCAGATCATTAATGAAGATTAGAAAAAGTGCGGGTGAGAGAATTCACCCCTGGGGAACTCCTGCCGAAATGATATGTAGGTTGGATTCGACGCCGTCCAATACTACCTTGATTGAACGGCCTGAAAGAAAGTTCTTAATCCAGTTCCTTAGAACTAAGTGTATACCAATAGCTTGGAGTTTATTCAACAGAGCAGGGTTCCATACTCTGTCCAAAGGCTTTGATATATCTAGAGCAACCAGACCAGACTCGCCAAAGCTGTGAATGCTTTGGTTGATACGCTCAGTTAAACACACAAGCAGATCGCTTGTAGACCGTTTAGGTCTGAAGCCGTATTGCCTGTCGTGTATAATTTGGTTGGATTCTTGATATTTCATCAGCTTTTAACACTAGGTTTACTGAGATTTCTTATATACCTATCTCTACGGCACGCGTCAATTTGACACATTTATAAAAAATGAGCATTTTGTAGAATAAATAAATAATTCGTTTATTGAAAGGGAAAGAATATAACTTTTGACAAATATTCGTCTCACTAAATGGATAGTAGTAAGTACGTGTAGTAAGAGATAAATCTAAGCGATTTCCAAATTTTTCTACGTGAAATTGTGAATGCGTCAAATTGACGCGCTTCGTAAACCTAGTGTTAATTGATTATTGTCTTCATGATTTTGTAGAGAACAAGTTCCAAAAATTGGCTTTAAATTTGAAAATTGAGTGGCCAATAATTTTTGTGCGTCTAGTCACCTATCTACACCTGTAAAAGCCAAGGATCCAGCCCATCAACTTCCAGAGTTATGAGTCGTCAAAGTCGAAAGTTAATTTTTTTTATTCAAATTTAAACTTTAACCACCCTTTTCTCCAAAAAATACGTAGTTTATCAATATTTTTTTTTACAAAACTAGTAAGTTTAGACAATTTTCTATAAATGGTGCCTTGACTTTTTTATGTTACGGCCTTTGCTTTTGTATAAATCAAATCATTATGTAATGAAAATATAATACGAAATCATTGACAGTCCATCTGCCAGAAAATCATCGATATAGTTACAAAGCTCTACCATAAAAATACGCCAAATTTAAAGAACACTCAGGACACTTTATAAAATGTTACCGAGTTCATCCATTTAAACTTTGGAAACTTTGTCATAAACTTCAGCACGTTATTTATACAAAAGTGTCTTATAAAGGTAGTCGACCCTCGACCGATGTTGGGGGTGGTATTGTTTATGCCTACTGCCGTACGACAACCCCTACATATGTATCAAAAACGAAAGTTTCTTTTGGCATACTGCTGTGAAAAGGAAAACAATATAAAAAGTTTCTCGTTAGGACGAATTATGACATAAGAACTGGAAACCCAGAATTTCAGGGCGACTACAGCCATTATGAAGACAGAAAAAATGTAATGGAGCGGAAGGTGAAATCTGATGATAGAGAGCCGACCGGCGTTTTGCCAGTTTTAGCAATACATATTATATAGGCAATCAGTCAATGAGTGCCTAGGTCAAAGTAAGTTTGGTAACCCAGCGCATGGGCACCCCTCGCCCCTCCCTTTATAGTAATTTAGCAAGCGGAGTTTTCTTCTTCCGGCAACAGTTGACTTCCGTCCACCCCGGCACCCCTGCGGCGAGCTAGTTGTGCAAAGCTAGGCGTACTATTAGTAGGTGTAGCAAGTACTCTTTCAAGCGATTGCGATGGGGGCATTCACCTTCAAAGGCATAACTTCCTTCGACCCCTTTACCGATTTTTTTGTGTAAGCTACTATCTGATTCGGATATATCTAGCTTCTTGTTTTTTCGTGTCCCAGCCACTAACGTTTGTCAAAACAGACAGTTTCACATCTGCAAGCCTACTTCCTTTATAACTGTCCCCTTTTGCAGTATGAATATTAATAAATAACGACAGCAAAAATTCAGAACAAATTATGAATACATTTTTTTTGTCTGAAAATATAGAAGTAGGAGAATACATATAAAAAATAAATAATGTTTGCTAAATACCCTTTTAACGAACGCTATACTCTGAAATAACTCGCGAAATCCATTAGTAAAAAGCTCAAAATATAATTGAAGGCTTTATTGCGCCATATAAAGTCCATCAATCATATCATATTGGTGCGATAATATCATAAAAGGCTTTTATTCTATTACACCTATCAGCAACGCGTACATATGTTGCAGCTATAATCGGGAATATCCACTGAAGGTCTCTCATTTATGTCCACTACTCTACTCATGCGGAAGGTGGGTGGGTACACCCAGAGGTATGAACTATTCATATCTCTCTTAATGTAGGGCTCTTTCTCCTTTGACCCTAATTGTCAATGCTGTCGATGTTACTTTCTGATATGTCAGTGGAATTGGTAAAAGGTCGGAGAGATATAAAGTGGGGTCATTGTGGGACTATATATTTCCATTTACGCTATATTTTTGTGCTGCAATGGACGTCACAGAATAAAGCCACTAAAATACCTAGTATAGTGCCGAAGCCTTCTATTCACCTGTAAAGGTCCAAGGGAATGATTGACGTGTATATCCAGTGCCTCTATTTTGGCTTTATCCTTTAGTTGATATGTGGGGTTAACAGGTCTGAGTATGTATTTAATATTCATCCTAGGGTGTTTATGATAATTTTTAGTTGATCAAAAGTGCAAATCATCAATAATTTGTTGGTGCTGTAAAGGATACGAAAGTGTTCACCTAAGAGGAGTATATACACCATCGCAGACCATGCTGAGCTCACATCTCATAATAAACACTATAAGATTATTAGTTCAGTGGGGGTAATAGTGTCAGAAGACGTGGTTATAGCAACAAATCTTCTCTATAAATTCTGTATTCACAATTTCGCCTTCCCCGATGGGCCGTAAGATTAGCAAGAATATCAACGGGGCCAGGAGAGCCCTAATAATGTATGCCAACCGAATATTTTGGCCCCCCGTTAATGTTGACCCGAATTGTATCTGAATTAAGTTCTACAGGATACCACTACTGACCGAGCAGGTTGAACACGAGGAGAATTCTGCAATATAATTAATTTCAAGGATACCCTAGTGTAGTGCAACAGCTCAATTTCAGTTTTCTGGGGCACATTGTTAATGGATTATTGGGTGTAGAGTTAGGTTAGTTGCTAAAATTTGTTAACTTTATTGGAGGAACTACATTTTGTTCGTTTTGTTTTATGTCGACATTAAATTACTTCTAAGAGAGGAATTTGATGAACTGGTTTGCATGGTTGTAGCGAATTTAATTAAGTTTGCTACGAAACAATTCGTTGTGATTGATTAGATTTTGGGATGGAAGTCATTAGATGAACTATATTATGTTAACCAAGGGAATTTGTTCAATTTTAGGATTTTCAGGAAAAATGAGGGTTAAAAATTTAAAATTTTAGGTTTTAATCACATACTTCCTATAGTTAAGCACTTGCAATTAACAACTTAGGTACATACATGGATTATGTTTGATAAATTAAGTATGTACTCACTAAATTAAAATTTGAGGAATTTAGGAAGCTTGTTAGCTGGGCCCCGACCCCTAGTCTGGATATTTGTTTTAACCCTTCTTTTCGGTTGACTCGTTCCCATTTGTTCTTATGTCCGGGGACTCAAAGGAGAATCACGTAATCCTTACAACCGAACATGCCAAAATTGTGCTCCTCATTGCTCTGCTAATTTAGAGTGCATCATTATCGAGTCTAGAGCTCGTAAAGCGGCTTAGCAATATTCAAAATATTGCAATGCTACATCTTTGGGTTGGTTCCAAGATTCATTATCTGACGGTTCTTTAGAATCGCCAATACCGCAGCTTGAAAGATATTAGGGTGGGACGAAGTATTATTTCTTTGCTCCAAATGGACTGTACGTCGACCTCAGGCCACATCCTCAAGGGCGTACGGCTGCACTGTTGGGTGGAGAGGTAATGCTTCATAATGCTTTCTTCCTGAGAAAGCCTTGAACAGACGGAATATGGTAGATCTAGAAATGAAATACTCCATATAATCCGCAATCTCAAGATGTAAACAATCTCGCTAGTATAGTCCATGGAAATGGTACTTTAACATTGCAAAAATGCAGGACAAGATTTTATTTTTGGGATGTGTAGGGGGGGTCAGTGTGAGCTTAAGTTTGAGTTTTCGGGACTCTAACCCCCTCCATTTGGCCGCCATCTTGGAAAACGTGTGCAATTGATTTTTCCAATATATCTCCGAAACGGTACATCTTACAGAAAATTTCCAACGACACTTTTTGTTTTGAATTAAATTATCTACAATTGACTAGTATGAAATTTTGTGGTAAAATGAATAATTAAGAAGTTATAAGCCTTAGAACACAAAAATTAGTCACAATATTTTCTTTTAAAGGCTATAACTTTTTTTCCTTCAACTTTAACAAAAAAAGTAATAACAAGTTTTTTTAGAGGGTTTCTTTACGAATAAAAAAGCACAAAATTCATAGAATCCTTAAAAATGCTGAAATATTTAAAATATCTACATAAAACATATGTTTTTTTGACAATTTAAAAAATCCGCCGCACAAAAGTTGAAGTTGATTCAACTTTTTTCCAGAGAGAAAAAAAAATCCCAAAAATATCCCAAAATTGAGAAATGCTTAATTTTTCATACAAAAAGTATGCGCGCACATAAGTGCGGCGCGACTCATCCGCAACGATGAATCCGGCATCAGTGAAATACTATTAAATACTATAAAAAATACATGGTCGACAGTACAAAGGGGCCTTCCCTAAGTCTCTAGTGTGTCACATAAATAAAAAAAAAAAAAAAAAAAAAGAAAAGCTAAAAGCGTGACATTGATCGAAACCAATGCGCCTCTAAAAACAAATAAAAACGATTAGAGCCAGAAAACAGCCTGGAAAATCATCGGATCAATCGTGGAAATTTCTCCCCAAATAAACCTGCCTTAATGGCATGTTGCCTTCTGTCGGTAATTTTTCATAATAAATTGACGTCATCCCCTTTCTGGCGCGGCACTAATCACGCGAAGGTACTTTGTGAATCTTCCGATTTTCCCCACTTCCGAACTCATCGATCTCGTTTGCATGATTGTTTTGTCGATTCAATTCCCACCAATGACATCAAAATTAGGACTCATCGACGACCTTCGGAATTCCTGTGGAGCTGTAAAAAACGAAGTGCTGTTTGGCTGGATTTGGAACAGACACTATCGGTGACCAAATCTGCAGGACTCCCCTGGAATCTGAAACCTTTCACTAAAGAACTATAAATCTGTGACTCAGCAACCCAGTAGGACCGGTAAGCTTACAGAAGTACTGAAATCAGCACTTACTGGTAAGGGGTAGGCCTTACCACTTCCTTTTACAGAAGTGCTTACTTTTACACACGATGTCATAGGGGGTAAGGCCTTACTTTAGTACTTACCTTAGAGTACTTATAGACCTGCTCATCTGTAAGGGGTATAGTAAGGCAGCAAATGGAACATTGCAAAAAGGGATATTCATGGGCGCCTGTGGATATGTGATCCGGCGTCGAAATGCTTTTATTTTTTTCATCTTTTACAAACGTTTTTTTTTTTGTTCAAGCCCGAGAGTGGCTTTACCTAAGCAGTCCCCCAACTAAATTCTCCATTTCTCCAAAGCTGCTTGTCCTCCGTATCGAATGAGAGCCGCGCTATTGAGTATGCTAACGTCGCATTTTATGTCGACGAATATAATTGCCCGTTTTCTTTTTTTCTATAAAATTTATGAAAACTTCAGGAAAGCTCCCTTGAGTCATCGGGCAGATTATCACTTGTTTGGGTATAATTCTGGGCTACACCTTACCATCTGCCTTCTCCTGTAATGGGGTTTGTAAGGGCTCATCTCTCACCAAGAAAATAAGGGGTACCCCTTACCAGATGGGTACTTATTTCAGTGCTCCATCGGTAAGGCCTTCCTTGAATTCCTACTGGGAATAGTTTTTGTTTTGTTTTATGAAAGGAAAAGTTTCGATGTATTTTTCAATTTTCATGATAATTGGCAACGGAAATGTCGTAAAAGACTCGAAATAGCAAAATCGCAATCTCAACAAACGAACAAATTGCATGAAAGTCGTTATCCCTTAAAAAGCTCTGGATGGCACGGAGAGAATGGAAGGACACTAGGGACAGTTCTTGAGTTGTTCCCTTAACATTTTTGTAAATAAACGCTTTTCACAATGTCTTGGAAAACGTGCGCTACAATATCGATTCTCTGAATTGGAAACAGAATGTTGTGTGCAAAACTTAAAAAAATCGTCATCATTTCTATTGTAAACCGTCATCATTCTATTGTATTCTATTGATACCCGTTGCGCCTCGCTGCCCTCATCAGAGCAAAATAAAGGGACAATTACTTGACCCCTGGGTTCTCATTAGGGTTGCCAAACATCCTCGTTTGACGAGGATTGTCCTCTTTTCATGAATTTTGTCCTCAGTCCTCGTCGTGCTTTGAAAATCCTCGTAACTTCATAAAAATTTATATTTGTGAAATTTCAACTTCTTTAACAAAATTAAATTAAAATTCAAATGTTACAAAGAAAAATAGCGCTATAAATAATTTGTCTCCTCTACTACTTCAAAAAGTATTCATCTAATCCATATTTAAAATAGAGAACTACAGAACTTCTAACTGAAACAAGAAGTAGATTCATTTTTCAGTAACCAGTGGTACAAAAATGCAAACGCGAATTTGACTTTTAACGAGCAGGTAATGTTCAAATTAAATGCTAAAATGCAGTGGCGGCTCGTAAGGTTCGTAAGGGAAGCAATGTGCAAGGCGAACGATAAAAGTAAACGTATCGAAGGCTTTAACTAAAAAATAATGTATAGCGGAGTCAGATAAGCAAAATGAAAGGAATTGTTTCCACTCTCAAAATATTTTTTGGAACATGCACTTTATGATGGCGAACAAGAAAAATTTTTAGACTTGAAAAAGTGAAAAAATACGAATCGAAAATCGTGAATTTTTGAATGTTTTCGTCAATTTTTCAAATAGTTTCGCTGCTAGAGGGCGTTTTGCGCCGTTTCTTAGATTCTGTTTATAGTTAAAAGGTCCAGAGAAATTGATAACTGCAACTGCTACTTTACTCTCATTTAATTTTACATACAAATGCATAGTTTTGGCATAAAAACTAAAAGCATACACCCCCTACACCCCCGCCACCCATCAGTACACTCTCCTTGCAAAAAAACACTTTGGGCAACCCGTAATCAAAAATAAAATTCATAAAAATATTCTCTCTCCATCCGCGTTAAATCATCATTAAAGAAAATCATAAAAAATATAATGGAAGCTACAAAGTTATCAGCTTATATTCGATAAACACCGCCTGCCACCCCACTAGAATAAACAATAGATAAAAAGAGACTTCACCTATCCTGACTTCTTTTTTCTTGACTCAATCTACAAACGAAATTCATATTTTAAGAAGAGTCAAAAACAAAATTACGAAGCAAAATCTTAAGAGCAAATTTAATATTGCTCGAAGCCAGAACAGATTACCAGAATAAGAAACCATGAAAACAAAGAGAATATTTCAGAATATACAGAAAATTTCTCTATCTTCGACTTCTCAATTCTCGCTGTTTGGTTCCGAAGAAGCTGCGTTTAGCTCAGCTTCTGAGGGTACTGTATTAACGCAAACCTTTGCGTTAGTGTGACTTCAATTACATTGAATATGTTGGAGTTTTCACGTTGAACTTCTGTGGCAAAGAAGCTGAAGATATTACAGCTTCCCCATGTTGTGTAAGGCCTCAGCTACGATAAAAGGGGCACGAGGAAAATTTAACGTCTCGAAGAGAGGCGCTTTAGTATTGTCACTCTGCCGCTCACCGCTCGTCGCTCATATCATGTTCGAGGCCTAACATAGCAATGGTAAGCTGTAATATCTCCAGCTTTAGTGTTTCCAAAGGAGGAAATATATTAAGATTTTTATTGTGATTAATCTTGATAAATTTTAAAATTTAAATTTATTTTTATTTATATAAAACTTTTATGAAGTTGCCTATTTGGTCAAAGGAAGCAGTGCTTCCTTTGCTTCCAAAGAGGAACCGCCACTGCTATAATGAACTTCATAACAATTTTAATTTATATTTGTAGCAATCTTTTAAGAAAATAGAAAACACACCACCAAAGAAACCAAAGAGAGCTACAAAATTTAATAGCGATTGGCTGAATACAAAGAAATGGCTCAAAAGGATTTCAGACGAAAAAGCATATGTACTACGTTTATAAGCGGAGTTTCACTCCCGGATCTTCAATCCAAAGTAAAACTCCCGATGCGTTTATAAGCAATGGGAGTGTAAGTCCAAAATATTTTCTAGTTTGAGATGACAGCTCCAAGCTCAATTTCAAAATCATAGCAAAGACAAATATAAACCCAATGTTTCATTTAATGTATTTAAAAATATCAACAAACAAAGAAAAAAACTATTGTAGCAAAATAAAACACCCAGCTTCTACTTTACAAAGTTTTCCCCCTTCGGAAAAAATTCTCACTCCCAGTCAGCGTTTATAAGCACAACATAAACCGGAATCGAAGTTTCACTCCAGCTTTTTCTTCGGGAGCGAAAATCCAAATTCTGGATTTTCACTCCCGGTTTATAAGCGGTGTTTCACTCCGGATCGAAACTTCCATCCGGAGGGAAACTCCGCTTATAAACGTAGTAAATGTGTAGTTTTTCTTTTGTTAAATGTTTTTTTGACGTGACAACGTCTTATAAATCGATGAGTATAGGAAGTCATTAGCGCAAAATGTCCCGTCCCGTTCCCCTCGCTAAGTAGTGGTGGGGATAGTCGCGACTATTTGCGCTAATGACTTCCTATACTCATCGATTTATAAGACGTCACGTCAAAAAATTAATATTGTAGTAATAGTAACAGCGTTTTTTTTCGGACTTTTTTCGAAGTGTCCTCGTCGGGCTACTAAAAAAATTGGCAACCCTAGTTCTCATCTGCAATGTCACTGACCCAGGTTTTATTTTTTATCTAGATGTCAGCCTTTTCCCGTATTGCAGAATCCTAGATTTATACCTACAAATTCAGAGGTGGAGGGTTTCTTTAATTCTTATACATTGTATATAAATCCCACATTTCCGCTTCTACTTAACATCTTTCCAAAAAAACCTTGTTGATCAACTCTTAACCGATATTCAGGATTTACTATGTTCAATGTTTTTCCACTTGTAGCTAAGATGTCATGATTTTCCAATTTTAAAATTCTTGAACAGCCTACATGCAGCTAACCGGTAAGTGACAACTATTTTGGCAAAATTCGTCCGCCATATAGCGGCGCAATTTTGAATTTGAAACGAAAGTGGCATCGGCGGCCGACGTTCACAGCCGTATCGGCCAGGCAACAGCAACATTCGCCTTGCTCAAGTGGGGCATAGGGAAACGAACAAATATTTCCATCAAAAAAAAAATTACGCCTTTACCGAACGCTGATCCTTCCGATTCCTCTTTTTGGATCTGAAACGTGGACACTGCTCATGCTGGACGTTAAGAAACTCGAGGTCTTCCAAATGCGATGCTTGAGGAAGATTCTCGAATCTCACTCCACGATCATCTTCGAAACGAGACAGTTAGACAAAGATGCGATCAGCAAACAGTGATCGAAGAAGAAATGCAAAAACGTCGACTGCGGTGGCTTGGACATGGCACTGTTAAAATTCGTCCATACAACTCCTGGCAACCCGTCTCTTAATCCTATTCTGTGTGGCTTCAGTCCGCTAGATAAAATATATTATTTTATGATGGGCGATTTTATTGCCGTCTTCACCTCGTTAATTGTCGGTTCGGTATCGAGAAAGTAAGTCGTCGGTTGTTCAATAATCGGCGGTTCTGGTGCTGGACGTTGTGACGTCGTGGTTCTTCACAGCTGCAGGCGCTCATGGGGAGAAGTCACGAAAGTTCCATCCGATTTTTTGAAGTTGTCGTGTGTTTATGTTGCTTTGCCGCCTAACAGCCTGGTACAGCGTCCGGTACTCGTGCCTCGACGCCGCTTCTTCCACACCGGCCGCAACATTATTTCAGTACGCTTCTCGCTCCGATTTTATTTTCTGCCGAACTTCTTTGTTCAATCTTCGGTATTGCTCAAAGTCGACGTACTTCATTCGCTTCCGCTGATCGAAGGGGTCCACACAGCTGTCCGAGATCCATGACTGCGACCGTTTACTTATAGGTGGACACAACTCCATTGCACACTCCACGATAGACTCCAACAATTGCCTTTTTTCTACATCGATATCGTCCGGTATTGCGAGCGCCGCGAATTTGTTGGATAATTCCATTTGAATCTCTTGCCCAATGACCGGCTCCCGAAGGCGCACCCAATTTTTCTTGGCTGGTGGTGGGTGGCCCCGTTTTCTTCGCTCTTCGTCTCTCACCACTGGAATAGTAATGTCCCGGATGCCGGAACGTAACCAAATGTTTGTTTTCTCTCCTGGATTTTATTTTTGTACAAGTACATACATATGTATATGAAAACTTAAGTAGATAAAACCTACAAAATCGCCTGCTTCCACTAAGGTCATGACGACTCACCTGAACTAAATTATTAGTGGCTTTAGTAAATTACCGTGATTTGTCACAGCATAAATATAAAATAATCAGAAGCACAACATCCTCCTCTATTTCCACGTGATTTATAACTGAACATTTTCCACCTTCATTTTCCAAGAATGTCATAACATGTTCGTTTTTCCGGTGAGTATATCCAGGACATTTTTTGATGTTATAGATGGTGTCACAGGAAAGCAAAAGAAAAAGGTCGGTACTATTGATTATATACATACTATAGAAACCGTTGAAAATATCCATGTAGCAGAAAAATAAATAAAACAGTAGAAGAAAAAAACATCACCATGTTGTGAGTCCTGCTTCCGAAGATCCTTGTTTATATGTCCTGAATTCAATTCCATTGGGTAAATTTATGGCTGTGTCCTGGAGATTCCCCATTATCGGTTCGTGTTTATAAAGTCAGTTTTTTTCTTCTTATTTTCTTATCGCGAAAGTAACACCCACGGGAGCGATTCTGTTTTTCTTGAGTTTTGTTTCCGGAGTTTTGTTTGCTTCCACGAAGTAGATTCAAAGCCGTGGATGGAATTGAACTTAAACAGAAGGGAATTATATAATATGGTGAGATGACGGTTTTTCTTGAATGCGGAAAGTAATTTTAGTAAAAATTCCATTGGGATTGCTGTTGGTAGGCATTGCTCGAGGAATGCAATTTGAATGTAATCGTAATGGCTTATAATGGGTACTGTTTTTTCAATGTTTCATATTTTTGCTCTAGTTTACTAATGATACTTAAAGTATAGCGTAGGCGCTGGAGGTAGTTTAGTGTGCAAAATGTGAGGACCGCATTCCGTCAAAAGATTTCAGTAGAGAATAGCTCAAAGAGGAATAACACCGATGTTGCCGGTCCATCTTTGGGTCAAATGTTTTTACCCCTCTCCTTTTATTGGCACCTCTACGGTTTCTGTGACCCGCTTTTTGACGATGGATTTTGGTGAAGCACCACATAATAAGATGAAAATAAGAAATCAAATTTTTCGATATCAGGCTTAGTTTTCGAGATATTGGCATTTGAATTGGAGGTTTTGATGTATTTCCCAAAAGCCCAATATTAAACTAGTAGGATGTTGTGCCTAGAGACTAGCCACTAAAGAGCCTCTGTATAAGTTTTTTTTGAAAAAGCTCAAAATGATAGCCGCCCCTAGCAGCAAGGGTTCTTGTAAATAATTACGCAAATGTTCTTCAAAATACAGATTACGGTTGTCTGAATCTTCCAGTTCGGTGTCAATCCAAGGCGTTTTGTCATGGGTAACCCATAAATCGTTTTTCGGGGATTTATTTGTAGCAGTAGGATCTGATGTTTTTTTTTGTTTTATGTGACAGATAGAGGCTTAGCGAAAGTAACTTGTACTGACGACAATCAATTTTTTTTTTCGTATATAGAGTGAATGTCGAACAACAGCTTTAGCCGGAAGATAGAGGGAAGAGAAGGAAGTAACTGTCTCAACCTAGCCGCGATATTTTATTCCACCTACTCACAACCATTTCGCGACTCTGACATCGGGGCGTCGAGAACAACTCGCTGGAGTGTTATGCCTCCTGAAACAAGTTGAATCTCATCAACCAACCGATGGCATGCGCTTGGTGGAGCGGGGAAGGACTAGCGAAGGCTACGACAGGAGGAATCAGGAATGTAAAGAGGGAAGAAGAAAGAAGGAAAGTTAGGTGGGAAAGGCGAAGGACCGTGGCGCCTCCGGGATGCGAACCCGGGACCTCTGGGGTAGCAGTCAGGCCCCTTACCCTAGACTACTGAGGCCCTGAGGGTCCAGGTTCTTCATTATCTACATCCATATGGTCTGTTCGATTTGTTAGTGCACAATTTTTACCCAGAAATGAAAATATTTCAGTTTTTGCATTTTCAATATTGTCCCTATTCAAATATCTGGCTTTAAACAGTGGATCAATTACAGTGTCAAGTCTGAGTGTTTATTGTATAAGCACATCTCTTGTCAACAGACTCACACAAACTGCTTTTAAGCAGTTTAATATCTGCAGAGTCTCGATCCTTCTGCGTAAGTTTTGAATTTAACATGGCGATCAATGGTATGATTAACGATACTGATGAAGAATCATTACAAATTAATACCAATTGTCGCTTGATAAAAACACAACACAGTATGGTTATGCAATTGTTTATTTGTGCCCATACTTCTGCTGTTAAAACTTCTATTCCACCGCGTTCTGCCAAATACAAATTTAGTGCAGCTTTCTGCACTATTAATCACTTAAACATTAAGTAAGTGCTATTCTAACGAGTTTCGATATCTTGTATCAAAACATGCTTGGGTAAGTTACAGGTTTCTTGAAAATTATTGAGAGATCGTTCACTCTTTTCAAAATGTCCTACAATTTTACGACATTTTTTAATTGTCGTCATTATAGCAGCATCTTTAAAAATGACGTTGCGAATCACCAGCTGCAGAGTGTGAGCCAAACAACCAATAGAAGTGAAGTTTCCACAACGCATAGCAACGTTCACATTTGAAGCATTGGCTGTGTTCATAAATGCATGCAAAGCGTTCTGAAATGCAAGTACATTTGCAATGATCGCAACACATGCATGTATTTCGAAGTACTTGCTAGTTTGGATTCGAGAAGAAGAAGAACGATCTGTCGAATAAATTAAAATAACAGCAGCTCTTTAAAAATGGTGTAAAACGTTCATTTAAGCAACCATGAATAATTCGCAAATGACTAATTTGACAAGCAACCGATTGCAAGGTTGCCCGCATGCAATCAAACAAACCTTGCATTTATAAACACGGCCATTATCACGAATATCCATATGAATTTTTTCTTTTATGTTGAATTCAATAGCAGTTTCATTGTTTTTCTTTGCAATATATTTGCCTGTATGATCTTCTTCCATGACCTAGCTGCCAGTATTACCTTTTCCCTTTTGGTCCCTACAATGAAATGTGCCGTGAAACCCAAAATTGAACAAGTTTTTGTTGGATTACTCCATATGTCCATGTAAAACAGTAAAACTGATCATTTTCTTTACTTTATCGTACATAGGCAATATTTCTTTGACTTTTGCCTGTACTTTCTTGGAGCTTCAGGATCAATGACATCAAATCTTCGAAATTCTTCTCCCTGAACGAGGTTGGGCGGAAGCATGATTACAATGATGAGGTCCACAATACATTTATCGATTTGCAAAGAAATCTTTAGTGGAGTGCGTGGATATAACATCTTCGGCTTCGGCAAACCTGCGGCTTGTTTGGCCAGTGATAGCTCTACTTACAAGAACAACTTCCGCATAAAATGACCAAAAAAATCCTACTAAATCGACTTATTTCGTCATCCTACTGTGAAATAGTTTCTCATGGACCGACCGGAGTATATCAAACATAATTTAGGTTTATCACACTCCAAGGATAAGCAAACAAATACCTTACGATGTCGTAAACCGATTATCAAAGGTTGTTTCTCTTCATTTTCAAAAATGGAACGGATCCATTTTGCTTAGGTACTCATAACAAATAAGAACTAGATGAGAGTCCTTCAAGTGAGCTCTTAATGTTAAGTGACAAACACACGTCGCACTCGAGTGCCCTTAGCATAATAAGCAAGTGTGTGTGAAAAAAGGGAAAGAATATGAATGTGAAGCTTAACACTATTTCAAGGAAACATACAAATGGGTCCTGCGAGTGAACTCTTTCCGTTTCTTGTCTAGTGGAAGCTTTATTAAAATGGTTCACCTGATTTTTGTTATTCAAGTTGTCTCACCAGTTTTTACAGTCGTCTACTTAAATGACCTGTATCCTGCAGGGATTTCAACTGTGCTCAACTTTTTGTATCTTTTTTACCGTGAATGTGGGTTTCAGTATGACATGGTGAACCAGAGTCATTTGAAGTAAAAATATGCGAAGATGAATGTTATTTGAAAGTCGGTTTATGTTTATCTTTACCTATAAGCAAAATTCAGGATTTATAAAGAAATATTTATATGAATTTGTGATGTCGTTCTTTTCATTTAGAGATATTCAATGGCTGCAGCGGTTTCCAAACTGGGGGCGCGACCCATAAGGGGGTATGATTTTATATTTTTAACTTTTATGGCCCATTGTGTAATTTATACTTACATTTTATTGTGTTCATTTTTATTATACATCTCGTCTACTAAAACGTCTTTCAATACTATTTGTTGAAGCGGTAATAGATAGTGCTGCCGATAATCCAAATGTGTCATATCGCCGCCGATCTCAGGAGTTTAGCTTGAGTGGAACGACTCTAAAGAGTATTATGAAGAAAATCTTTATCTCTTCGTTAAAGCAAAGTGCAACTTACTCAATGATTGTCACCAATGGACAAGTCGTGTCGTTTGTAATATGGAAATGCCGTCGCAAGAATGATCGATGCAGTGCCAGATTTTTGAAACAAAATTTTGATGACGAACGAAGCTCACTTTACACTCTCTGGCAGAGTCAATAAACAAAACTGTGGACGGAGCACCCATACGTAGTTCACGAAACACCACTGCACGACGAGAAAGGCACTGTTTGGGAAGTTCTTCTTTTTTTCAAAAAGACGGGCGCACCTTACCGCGCCGCAACCCCTACGATGAAGTTTGAAGTAGATGCTATAACGCCCGAAAACAGCCGCTTTTTGCGTATCGAGGTCATTTAATCGACATTGTATTTAAAAGCTGATTTAAAATAACTAGTAGATAATATCCTTAATAATTCTTCTTTTTTTGTCAAAATCGGCTAAAAAATGTTATTCAATGTTGAAATACCGAAGGTCTAGATGGCGTACCCCACTGAGTATGCAAGTTTACATATTTTATTGGGGAACTCCAAGAGTTTTTTATGTAACCGCAATGTCATAAAGTTTGGAGACCACTGGTTTAGAAAGACGAATTGGTTGAATTCCGATATATGGCTCTTAAAGTACTTTCAGCACTTTCAAGTCCTAGTTCGTTTCACAGTCACGTGAATCAAACTAAGTTCAAGAAGTTCTGTTTAATATCGTGGATTTTATGCATTTTTCTCTCATAGCTTTTTCGAAAACCTGACACAATTCTTGGAATCATTTTCCATCTAAAAATCTACGATTCTACGAGCTGCAAGATGCCATCGGGCATTATATTCACGTCTCAGCTGTCAATAAGAACGTGATATGACGGAACTTTCACAATTTTCTGCTGCTGATTTACTCTCCTCCGACATTCACTCGAGCGCATACAAAGCAAGTTTTCATTGTCAGGAAAGTAATACGAGCCGAGGAACGTACAAAGGGGCGAACGAGCAGCTTATGCCAAGGCCCTCATAAATCTTGGCAACGTCCTTTTCCGAGGGATCATAAATACTTGAAAGATTGAGTCCCGGCAAAAGTGTTTGCATGAAACTAATGTGGTGAAATGTGTTTCGCCTGTTGAACACAGCACTGTATAATACAAGGACGAATAGGATGGAAAACATCGACAGTGGGAGTTGATTCCTGAATTAAAGAGAGCTCGTAACAGCAGCAAACAAACACGCCTTCAGAGGTGTTTGGTGGTGTTTGATTACTACTTCGATAAAAGTCCCAGTTCTAGATCAACGCTGCGATATTGAGGTAAGTTTTACGACGTCTAAATATGCGAGGACGGTGTCAATAGCCTCATAGCTTTAAAAAACTCATCGGCGTCTTCATAAAAAATGGATGTAAACCAGGTAATGGCTTCTTTCCTCTGATATTGGCGCAGTTATGGTGGTAAGATAAAAAATAATCTTATTAACGACTGCATAGAAACTCGCATCAGCAAACAACTCCTTCTTGGGACGCAATTAGTCAGGCCACAGCTTTCCTTATGGCACAAGCTTAATTGTTTGATCCTTCCGTCAGTATGGGACTCCTAATTGCGACCACATAATTTTATTATACAGAACTTCCGTTGGTTTAATTTTTTCTGCTAATTGATCCTGCCCTAGTCGTGATTAGCTATAATTTGCAGCATCTGCCTTTTAGAGCTTGGTTGGTGCACCCAACTTTGGTATATGTAAGTTAATCAACACAATTTAGTTTCATCTTCTGACGCAGGAAAGAATGGACAGGATATTTATGGAGGCTATGAGTACAGGCACGTAAATGATTGGAACGAACTTCCGAAAATAATTAGTCCGACCCCAAGAAAAAATAAAGCTATTAACAATGAGACCTTAATGAATAAATCATTTTGGGTAACATTAACACAGATTGTGGTGCTGTAGATTATTTGCAGTATTTTATTTGATTGTGTTGGGCCAGGGTTCTCAATTTTGTTTATTAAATAAATGTTTGAATAAATAATAGTGTCCTTTGGCATTCATTGTAATTTATATCTGACCAGGACCCTTTTTATTTTAAGGATTTTGTGTCTCACTTGGTGTCTTTGCAGGCACTGAGACCTATTTAAAATTTTAGGACTGCGAGAGCTTGAGTTTCTTAATGAGCGATCCAAAATTCATTTTGGGAATGATTTTCGTAACAGTGTGATGTTTTGATGTATAAACGAATCGTCGATTTGTTATAAGTTAAAAAAATTGTAATTTTTAAATTCCTAAAATTAAAAGGTTAATCTCGGTCTGAGGACGTATTTAATTGACTATCACTTTTTGCTATTACAAAAATACGAAAACAAATAACTCATCGGTCAAATTCTCACTTGTTTGGGTCTAATTCTGGATTACACCTTACCATCTGCCTTCTCTTGTAATGCGTTATATAAGAGTTCTTCTAACAACAAAAGAAAATATAAGTACCCCCCACCAGAGGACTAGTTACATCGCTGCTCCATCGGTAAGTGTTGCCTAGAATTGCTACTGGGTAACTATTTATTTATGTACTTTTTGTCGTTAACACACTTAACACACGTTTTAAGCAACAAAGGTAGTGCGTATGCTACACAGAATGAAAGTCTCAGCAAGAATTTAACAGACTTGGACAGCAAAGCTTTGAAAACTTGTATGGCTGTAAGCAAACAAATGGCCGGTTGTATTCTCGTTGTCGAGTGACGTGACTATGAGGGACACGGTGGACTGAAACTGCCGATACCCACACAGGTATCGAGGAAAATGTCTCTTCACATGCAACCTTGAGACAATTAAATATGAATTTAGTCGATTTACTCGCCAGAAGACTGTTAGATGTGAAAATGAGAATACAATTTAAGGTCGAAGTGATGCATCTGTCACGAGACTCGACAACGAAAATTAGGCTGGGCATTTCGCAGCAAATTATAATAAACCCGAAGCATTCGTAGCCGGATCAGCATGTCCATTAAAGCTTTTAACATGTCCATGAAATCTTTTAAGTAATTTGAAAGCAACAACATTAGCAGGAGTTTAAAACAAGAAGCTTTCAGAGTTTACAGCAAAAAGTTTGAAAATATGATTGAAGCAAAGCGAAGTAAATTTCTGCCGTTTTCTTGGTAGCAAAGCAAAGTCAGCGGCAATTTAAACCCTGGGGGTGCTTAAACAAATTCCTCCAATCTAGGAAGAAAACCTAAGCACGCAAGGGCCTAGTACTCTAATTAAAACAAAACCCCAAATGCCCGATTTATTGTTCCCATTTTCTTAAGGCAGAATTTCCCCACTGCTGGAAGAAAGTAAAAGCCCCCTGTTAGATAATGTTATACTGGAAGGTTAACTCACCAATTGTTATATAAGAATATGCTCACCAATTGTTATATTTTCTTATATCTCACCAATTGTTTTATTTATTTTGAATTCAATCAATTAAAGTTTTCAAAACACGACACAAAATAATATATTCTTATCCAATTATTATATTTATTTTCATAACGGAACTCTCCACGGACCAAAAAAAAGTTGGAACTCCTTTTTAAACTTCCCTACTACAGACAACGCCCGCCGCCCGCGGTTAATGGTAAAAAACAATACTCCTATAAAAATGGTCGACGCGCCCGCCGCGGTCGATGGTTAAATCAGAACTCAACTAACTAAAATTTCCACCCGCCGGTGGTGGCAAGGAAAATTGTCCACTACGGGGGAACGCGCCCTCGAACTTTTAGTTCCCACCTGCGCAACTCGCTTACCGTGCGCTTCTCACGCGGCAAGTTGCGCTAGGTTATCTTCGGGTGGGTCAGATTACGTTCCCCCCGTGGATATCCACAGGGAATCGATTCCATAAAATACATAAAATACATAAAATACATAAAATACATAAAATACATAAAATACATAAAATACATAAAAATACATAAAAATACATAAAAATACAAAAAATACATAAAAATACATAAAAATACATAAAAATACATAAAAATACATAAAAATACATAAAAATACAAAGAAATACATAAAAATACAAAAAAGACATAAAAATAAATAAAAATACACAAAAATACATAAAAACACATAAAAATACATAAAAATACAAAAAAATTCAAAAAAATACAAAAAAATACAAAAAAATACAAAAAAATACAAAAAAATACAAAAAAATACAAAAAAATACAAAAAAATACATAAAAATGCATAAAATTACATATAAATACATAAAAATACATAAAAATACAAAAAAATACAAAAAAATACAAAAAATACAAAAAATACAAAAAAATACAAATAAATACAAAAAATTCAAAAAAATACAAAAAAATACATAAAAATACAAAAAAATACATAAAAATACAAAAAAATGCATAAAAATACAAAAAAATACTTAAAAATACATAAAAATACATAAAAATACATAAATACAAAAAATACATAAAAATACATAAAAATACATAAAAATACATAAAAATACATAAAAATACATAAAAATACATAAAAATACATAAAAATACATAAAAATACATAAAAATACATAAAAATACATAAAAATACATAAAAATACATAAAAATACATAAAAATAAATAAAAATACATAAAAATACATAAAAATACATAAAAACACAAAGAAATACAAAAAATACAAAAAAATACAAAAAATACAAAAAAATACAAAAAATACATAAAAAACATAAAAATACATAAAAATACATAAAAATACATAAAAATACAAAAAAATACAAAAAAATACAAAAAAATACAAAAAAATACAAAAAATACAAAAAAATACAAAAAAATACAAAAAATACAAAAAAAACAAAAAAACAAAAAAATACAAAAAATACAAAAAAATACAAATAAATACAAAAAAATTCAAAAAAATACATAAAAATACAAAAAAATACATAAAAATACATAAAAATACATAAAAATACATAAAAATACATAAAAATACATATAAATACATATAAATACATAAAAATACATAAAAATACATAAAAATACATAAAAATACATAAAAATACATAAAAATACAAAACAATACAAAAAAATACAAAAAAATACAAAAAAATACAAAAAATACATAAAATACATATAAATACATAAAAATACATAAAAATACATAAAAATACATAAAAATACATAAAAATACATAAAAATACAAAAAATACAAAAAATACAAAAAATACAAAAAAATACAAAAAAATACAAAAAAATACAAAAAATACAAAAAAATACAAAAAAATACATAAAAATACAAAAAATACATAAAAATACATAAAAATACATAAAAATACATAAAAATACATAAAAATACATAAAAATACATAAAAATACATAAAAATACATAAAAATACATAAAAATTCATAAAAATACATAAAAATACATAAAAATACAAAAAATACATAAAAATACATAAAAATACATAAATATACATAAAAATACATAAAAATACATAAAAATACATAAAAATACATAAAAATACAACGAAATACAAAAAATTACAAAAGAATACATAAAAATACATAAAAATACATAAAAATACATAAAAATACAAAAAATACATAAAAACAAAAAAATACAAAAAAATACAAAAAAATACAAAAAATACAAAAAAATACAAAAAAATGCAAAAAAATACAAAAAAATACAAAAAATACGAAAAATACAAAAAAATACAAAAAATACATAAAAATACATATAAATACATAAAAATACATAAAAATACATAAAAATACAAAAAAATACAAAAAAATACAAAAAAATACAAAAAAAATACAAAAAAATACAAAAAAATACAAAAAAATACAAAAATACATAAAAATACATAAAAATACATATAAATACATAAAAATACATAAAAATACATAAAAATACAAAAAAATACAAAAAAAATACAAAAAAATACAAAAAAATACAAAAAATACAAAAAAATACAAAAAATACAAAAAATACATAAAAATACATAACGATACATACATAAAAATACATAAAAATACATAAAAATACATAAAAATACATAAAAATACATAAAAATACATAAAAATACATAAAATACAAAAAATACATAAAAATACATAAAAATACATAAAAATACATAAAAATACATAAAAATACATAAAAATACAAAGAAATACAAAAAAATACATAAAATACATAAAAATGCATAAAAATACATAAAAATACATAAAAATACATAAAAATACATAAAAATACATAAAATACGTAAAAATACATAAAAATACATAAAAATACATAAAAATACATAAAAATACAAAAAAATACAAAAAAATACAAAAAAATACAAAAAATACAAAAAAATACAAAAAAATACAAAAAATACAAAAAAATACAAAAAAATACAAAAAAATACAAAAAAAATACAAAAAAATACAAAAAATACATAAAAATACATATAAATACATAAAATACATAAAAATACATAAAAATACATAAAAATACAAAAAAATACAAAAAAATACAAAAAAATACAAAAAAATACAAAAAATACAAAAAATACAAAAAATGCATAAAAATACATATAAATACATATAAATACATAAAAATACATAAAAATACATAAAAATACATAAAAAATACATAAAAATACATAAATATACAAAAAAATACAAAAAAAATACAAAAAAATACAAAAAAATACAAAAAAAATACAAAAAAATACAAAAAATACAAAAAATACAAAAAATACAAATAAATACAAAAAAATTCAAAAAAACACAAAAAAATACAAAAAAATACATAAAGATACATAAAGATACAATAAAAATACATAAAAATACATATAAATACATATAAATACATATAAATACATAAAAATACATAAAAATACAAAAAAATACAAAAAAATACATAAAAATACATAAAAATAAATAAAAATACATAAAAATGCATAAAAATACATAAAAATACATAAAAATACATAAAAATACATAAAAATACATAAATATACATAAAAATACATAAAAATACAAAAAAATACATAAAAATACATAAAAACACATAAAAATACATAAAAATACATAAAAATACATAAAAATACATAAAAATACATAAAAATACATAAAAATACATAAAATACATAAAAATACAAAAAATACAAAAAATACAAAAAAATACAAAAAAATTCAAAAAAAATACA
>OX465282.1:110146501-110292501 GCA_949987705.1 Thereva unica
AATTCGGAAGAAGCGGGAAAGATGTTAATAAAAACCAGAAAATGCAGCACTAGTTTATCACCCTGGCAAATTCAAATACCAGAAATTATGGCATAACCACTATTATTATTGGGAGACTTAGTCAAATAAAAGCAGAATTATTGAAAATGTGCTTAATACCCGCGTGACACACTACCGGACTTTACCATCATATCTTAACTTATGAAGTTAAGTAACCGTTCAGCATGAGCTTTTTTTGGTCAAGAAATGCGTGCAGAGACACGTGCTCCCCAAAAACATCGTTCCTCGTGTAGGAATGGCCATAGGTTATCATAGGCCAAGTTTCTCTACCATAAAGGCACAACCAGATTGCGTAGACGGAGGTGGCGACAACAAACAGCAGCCGGACCGTATGTTGGCTGAACAAATTATCGAACCGTCCAGCAGCCCTTGCAGTTCACTCGTAGTTCTGGCAAGGAAAAAGAATGACCAATACCGATTCTGCATCGTCTACCGGAAGATCAATGAGATCTCAAAGATGCTTACCCGTTGCCTCAAATCAATCATATTCTAGACCGATTGAGAGGCAAGATTTATAACCAAACTCGACCTACACCAGGGTTATTGGCAAGTGCCTTTAGCTAAGGAGAGTAAACCAGTCACCGCATTTACTGTCCCAGGTCGGGGTGTTATACCAGTTTACCGTCATGCCATTCGGACTCTACTCCGTTCCAGCAACATTCCAGCGATTACTTGAGATCATAATAGTCCCATAAATGGACGAACCAAAATAAAAAGCATGCGTATATCTAGACGACATCATACTAGGAAGAACCTTTGAGGAACACCTAGTTAAGTTACAGGAAGTATTCCAGCGGTTTAGAAGAGTAAATCTCTAAATAAATCCCGACAAATCCAGGTAACAAGATCCGTTACCGAATATACCAGATCAGAGCCAGTAAAAATACCAGGTCCGAAAAAGTCAAAAATACTAGAAAGAAACGTGCCAAGAAAAGAAACCGAACTTTGTTTTTGTTATATTTGCCAGAAGCTAGTTACTTTTAGATAGAATAAAAACTGTTTTTTCTCTTCCCGAAGAAAGAGGGGGGATGTAACGAACCACGTTCGTTACGAAGAGCCCTCTCTTAGAAAAATACTAAAGTAACCCGTTTCAACTCTAGAAAGCATTTCCTAACAAAGTTTTAGGAAAAATAAATATTTACTCAGCAGGCTGGGTGATTCTCCTTTGAAAGCTCACTTCGAAGCGTTAAAGCTTCCTATGCCGACGAGCTTTCGGGCTATAAAATAAACGGCTTCACCAGGCTAAAATTCAGTCTTTAATCAGGCTCGTTCCGGAGAGGTCATCTTTTCCGGTCCTAGACCGTGTCGTGTGTACGATCCGGCAAGGTCATACTTTGCCCCTCAGGAATGTTGCCGAGGCGTTGTCGCTGTGTACGATCCGACTATGTGCCGAAGTAGCTGTTCCTATACCGTGTCGTGGTGTACGATCTGGCACGGTTAGACTACAGACATAACACCTACCGACCGCATACCGACCGAATACCGGAGGAATGTTTCCTGGACCAATGTCGTGGTGTATGATCCGACATTGTTCCCGGCAGCATTGCCTATACCAGTGTCGCGGTGTGACCAAATACAAGACCGACCACATACCGACACACACACACTCACACACACACACGCACATCCTGCTAGACCATTGACCCCAGCTTACGCACATGTAGAATAGAGTAGTGAGTAGGTAACTGCTTAGTAATAAATAAGTAGGAAACATGTATTGTAGAGGCAAACCGTAGTCAATTACTCAGGAGGTAGCTATAAGAAACCTGTAAACATGTATCCCTTATTTACTTAGATTTAAGAAACCTAAATTGTTAGTACATAAGGAATATTGTGAATAAATAAAGAAACTTTATTTTGTAATAAGGTGTTTGTTCTCACACGACCCTGGGACAACTCGAGAGCTCCCGGAAACCCTCCCTTAAAAAAGGAGGTTAGAGAACACTTTCAACGAAACACCATTACAGTACCTTAAGTAATTAAGTAACGTAGTAACTGCGGCCAAGTTGGGCCTATTGTGTACGTACCCTACCAGCGGAACAGACCATCAGCCTCTGATAAACGTAATTCTTCTAGGCCAGATCAGAGCTTTGGACCAACGTCTCAGACTCCTCCCTCTCCAGGCTGTCTACAGCCTCATTTCCCTTGACACCTCAGTGACCGGGGGACCCAGCAGAGCGGGACTTCATTTCTTCTGGTCAGGCTCTGGAGTACGTCAAAACACACTGCCACTATCTTGGCTGTCGGAAAAGATGTCAATAATGTTGGCGCCTTTCAAACCCTTTCTCAAGGTTGAGGACTAGTGCAGCTCGCAATGGCATGTATTTCAGTCTGGAAAACACTTACCTATTGCAACCTGCGACACCAGCCCCTACACTATGTTCTATCTTTGAACAGTCGGTAAACCGAATGTTTTGGATCCCTAGGAAGAATAAGTTGCTTCCACTCAGAACGATTCGGGATAATCGCCCTGAATTTCCTTTTGGCCCTCCATATGGCACTTGTGTATTTACTGATGACGTAGTCCAGTTGAGCGTTCTAGTTCAGTCTCTTGTCTAACTTTACTCCTAAATATTTGACTGAGTCGGAGTACTCAACTGTGGTACTCTGGATACAGATAGGACCTAGGTTTTACTTTAAAGCGTTTGGATAAAGGTACCAGGACAGACTTAGTTGGGTTGATTGACCGACCCTCTTTGGGAATCCTTCCTTTACTCCACATTGTAAAATTATACGCAGAACCGTTAATGTCATATTTGTTAGGATTGCGTATGAAATTTTTCTAACTCTCAAACCTCATACTTTCCTTGTTAAGCCGCGTCTCCACCAACCGAACATGTTCGCCGAACAGTGTTCGACAGACATTTGTGATGTCCGCCGAACATTGTTCGGTGTTGTAGCGAACATTGATTTGTGAGCTATTGAAAATGTTCGCCGAACATGTTTGGGAACCAAATGTGGAATGTTTGTCCGTTTTTATGTTCGCGAACACTGTTCGGCAAACATGTTCGGTTGGTGGAGACGCGGCTTTAGGATATCATGATCTGGACCTGACGTGTTCCTGAAAAGGGAAACCTCATGTTTTTAATTTTCCATAAGATGAGGATATCCTGATCAGCGCCTCATTTGGTCCTGAGAAGGCAAAGTCAAACATGTAGTAGCGTACCTTACTATTGCCTGATTAGACCTGGTATATGGTTTAGTTTTCTTCTTCTTCTTCATTAAACTCCTTTAATCCGTCATGGGACATAGGGCGGAAACAGTTGCCCTCCAGCGGACTCTGTTTTGCGCGACAGCTCTTAGCTCCGACCAGGATCTCCCAGTTGTTGCGGGTTCTTCTAGTAGGGTTCTCCTCCACGTTGTTCTAGGTCTTCCTACTCGACGGGAACCTTGCGGATTCCAGTCAACGGCCTGTTTGGCTAGATTTTCGTTTTTCGCGTCGCAAGGTGTGGCCAACCCAATTCCATTTCCTTCGCCTGATTTGGTAATTTATCCTTTCTTGGCCGGCACAGCGCCATAGTTCTTCGTTTGAAATTATATCTTGCCAGCGGATTTTTAGGATACGACGAAGGCATCTGTTGATGAAGACTTGTAGGCGCCCTGTGATGAATTGGGTGACTTTCCATGTTTCGCAACCGTACAAAAGAACAGCCGCAATTTGGTGTTAGTGGAGATCACCGTTGATCTCCATATGCGGAACAGGCATGTATATGCGCCTCGTGCTTTATTTATTCTGGAACTTACGTCTTCTTCTGCCCCACCATTTTCGGTAATAATGCTACCGAGGTAGCAGAATTTATTTACCAGTTCCACGTCACGGTTATTCAGCGCTGTTCGTTCAATGGTGTTTGCATTTATCCGCATTTCTTTAGTTTTAGTCGGAAATAAGAAATAGTAATGACGAAAGTAGGAATCCTTGTCGTAATCCTGAGCTCACCTCAAAGCTGTCGGATAATTTTCCATTATGGAGAACTCTGCATTTGGAATTGTTATATAGGGCTTTTATCAATTCTATTATTTTATCAGGCAGTCCACGTCGCCGTAGTGCCTGCATTATAAAGCTCCTATTGACCGATTCGAACGCTTTCTCACAATCTACGAAAGCAAGATAAAGGGGGGAACGGAATTCAGTAGACTGCTGCACTATTATTCGTAAGGTGTTGATATGATCAATCTTCCTGAATCCGGCCTGCTGCCTCCTAAGCGTTCGGTCTACTGCCTCACTTATCCTAGATCGTGGAGTGCACCTAGGGTGCCTAGGGTCGTGGAGTCCACATTTGCCAGGAAGTGTATACTTAATCTATATAACGGGTGTAACTGCCTTCAAAGAACAAATTTAATGAAAAAAGTTGCAGAAAAAAAAAACACACAACATTCATCTGGTAATGAGAGCACGTAGAATTTTCGATTCGCTAGGATTACAAGCGGACACTAATAAATTTCCATAGTCCGACAGATACGACAAATACTTGCAAAATTACAACACGCAAAATTGCAAAATACAGGAAGTTCGTCCTTTTTCTTCAACAATGTTCAACAGTTGTTGCTGGTGATGTACAATACAATTGATGATAAATGAACTCTATGTAGTAATATCATTATTTATTTTCTCGAAAAAAGGACACTCTGTTGTGTATTATGTGGCACAGGTCTGTGGAACAACGAGCAATAAAAAGGATCAAATTACTTGATATAAGGGAAGCACGGTGATGCCACCTACATACCTTGCCAGGTGAATAAAGAACATAATAATAAAAAACGATCCAAGTGAATTATTTTATGATGTTTCAACAGTGTCATTCATTGAAATATAAAGGAAATGGAGGTGTTTAGTCACGCAAACACATATCTTTGCTGGTATATTACATTTTTAAATTTTCATCGACGTGTGGATGCTATCGAAAGAATAATAATTAGAGTCAGATCGATGACAATTCTGTTAATGTTGACATGCGGGTGTGACACCTTCACGTAATAGAAATAAGTGCTTTTACTCAAGTTCTTTATGCCTCAATGATAATAGGAAAAGGACAAAGTGTGCAATTCTTCAATTTTTATCTTTCATGTTATTTTTAGTAATGTGGTGGTATTTGGTGGTATTTTTTCACTTTTAATAAAATAAAATCAGTATCTGTCAAAAAAAAGAGAAGATCAAGAAGTTTTTAATAGTCCAGTGAGAAAAAGAAACTACTTACGTCAAAGCAAATCGAAGAAGTACAAAATAATTCACTAGTCAAGTTAAAAATTCTAGCATATTTTCTTCTTTGTACGTGTAAGCCTGGTACTTTCAAAGAGGAAGTTACTACTCTTGTTCTCATTTCTATAACGTGCTATCCATTATCATTAGTGTTTTAATGCAAACCGTGGGTTCTGCTGTAGTGACCATGTACGGATTCGGAACTTAATGCAATTTTCAAATACGTCCAAATTTGGCCTTTTCGTCGTTCGCGGAGTCTGTTTGACTGTTCAATTACAGTGAGAGCGGCGGCGTGCGTTAACGTTGACAACCTGATAGATACCGTGTATCCATGAGAATAGTTTAAATGGCAGCGGCAAGCGAGCGTTGGCGTCCGTCACAACGCGATCGATTTCTATTTTATATTTTGACAAGCGTTGGCTCAGTATGCGTAACAATTAAAACCAAAATTAATAATATTGGGAAACATTATGATGCAAAAAACACATTGGGAAACAATAAAACGGAAAAAACAACTTTGCGAAACTACAAAAATGATAATCGATGGAAATTCAAATATTTTTTAAAATTATTTTTTTGACGTTCTATTATAATTCTGCCGTCGTAAAACGCTGCTACTTGCCGTTCCTACCGACACTTCATGCCGTCGACGCACGCTGCCGCTCTCACTCTAATTGAACAGTTAAGTACATGAACGTTTATGAGTGCAAATATTCGCAGACGCACAAAGCAGATGCAAATAGCTTTTGAAAGCCAGCGGGCAGTCTAATCTGTAGCATAAAACTTTTGACGTGACAACGTCTATTAAATCGGTTTAAGATAGGACGCGCGTGTAAAAATGTCCCGCACAATGTCCCGCACACAAAAAAAAATCATATCTCCGCCCCCATACATGTTAGGGGGGTGGTTAATGGCTCAAAATTTTCGTTAATTTATCCTCTACACGGAAAAAATACATTCATTCACCTTATTGACGTGACAACGTCTATTAAATCGGTTTAAGATAGGACGCGCGTGTGAAAATGTCCCGCACACAAAAACAAATTTGCTTCGAAATATATAATTTACTAGCAAAAACCCGCGTGCCTTGCAACGCCTTTCAATAAATAAAAACTGGTGTGCATAGTCCGGGATGATGTATAATGAAACAAAGCACAAATTTGCAAAACATGATTTTGAGTACATAAAATAATTTAGTTACCAATAAAAAATGTGTTACCCACAATTTTTTTTAAATTCGAGTTTGAGCACCACCTATAGGAAAATTTTTATACTACGTGACAGTACAGACACCTAGCCATTATTCAGAATTCCTCTCATGCGCGTGGATTTTTACGTTCCCAGGTAATTGGCACCCTATTCAAGACTTTCCCTATGGCGGCCTCTACATTTGTTTTCCAAAAAAAGTTTTTAAAAAAGATCATCAACTTTTCAAAATTGATGCCTATTGTGCAGCTCAAAAATTCATAATTCTATGCCCCTAAAAAATCGAATAAATATCCGTGGGAGGCGAACATTGGCAATATTATAAAACAACACTACTGATTTGATTCTGAAAAAGGACCACTGCTGCTTCCCGTTTTCTTGTTTCGGTGCAGCTAGTCATACCACCCGCACGGCACTGGTTCAAAATATATTCATGCAAGGCTAACAACTCACTGTAACACTTCTTTTTATACGATGCTCGATGTTTCCCTTGTAAGTATTAGAACGTTTGCGACATTACTAAGTGAGTGGACTTTGTTTAGTTGATATTTTACAAATAGTCATAAATGTCAAAACTTCAGCGTTTATTACGAAATTTCAAAGAGCAGCGAGCAGCTCAATGTCATATCTTTAATCTCAGAACATTTTCTATCTCCTATGTTGAGGAGAATAGTACTGAATTCTGAGTTCTCCGATTGCTATTTCATATTTTATTTTAAATGAAATTTTTCAATCTGTCCCTAAATGAGTGATCATTTTAGATCTGCATTAATTTCATCGGCCCGCGTATCTGTTGGAACAACTGGCAAGCTTTGTCCGAAATATATGCCAATAAAACAGTTTCACACCAAAATAAGTAATTGGTATTTTCTTCTTAAATCTTACATTGTTCTGTAAACGGCTTCAATAGATACTATATTTATCAAGGTGCATCGTCCCATTCCCAGACAACCATCATGCAGTCTTGCAAAACTTTAGCTTTGTGGCGGTTTTTAGATTTGTTACATGCAGAATTTTCCATATGATCTTCTCCGATCGGTATTATAAAGATAGAATGAGCTGTTTTTGCTTTTATGAGTAAAGTTGCCACAATCTCTGTTAATTACCCTGCTGGGATAACCCTGTTATTTGCACGTAAGAACGTCATGCCAGTGCCTCCTGTTGGGCCTTAAAAATTCACCCGTATTGACACTGTTGATAATGCGTCAACTTTGGTTTATTGTGCTCCATCTATTTTGTGTTTAGATTATTTTCAGACCCATCGATTAGTTGTGGAAATGGGAAACCATAATGATCCTGAGTATTTCCACCAATTAAAAGAACAATATCTCGTAGTGACAGCATTTCATTCGCGTAGGTTGTAAAATTATACTCTCTTTGCCAATAAATAAATATTAAGGGATATTACAGTGTATCATTATGATAGTGTAATATGTGAGTCTCTGTGATTCATTGCAATCTGTTATCCTTTTTAATAAGTAGATATTATGACCCGGTTATTACAATACATGGTTAATTTACCAATAGCACAGAGATTTAATTTTTAGTCGGTTCACTGTAGTACAGGGATTCTCAACCTTTTTGAGCCCACGTACCCCTTTTCGTGTATCATTAACTATGCGAACCCCAACAAAGTTGAGAATTGTTTAATAGTATTTTTTCTGGTTTGAAGATCTTCTAAAAGTCTTTCAAAATACTTTACATCTTTTTTTATGAGGTGTTGGTATTTCGTTTCAAAATTACGTTTTAAAAGAGACGGTTTCAAGGAATGCTTTGACAAAATTTCTGAGCATACTATGCACTGTGAAACAAGGTCGCCTGCCCTTCCGGTATAAGTAAATCCTAACCGTAAATATGACTCATCTTACTTTCTTTTCTTGGCTTCACAGCGCTGCTCTCCCTGTCTGTGACTCAGTGTTCCATATTTGGACACTAGTGTTCCAATATACTACGGCCACAAATGCAATAGTAACACGAGCATCGTGTTTTCTGGCTGCAAATTTTAAATCATTATTCAAGAACTTTGTGACAATTTGTAACTTCTAGCATGTATCTAGCGTACCCCCTATAAATTTTCACGTACCCCCAAGGGGTACGCGTACCACCAGTTGAGAAACACTGCTGTAGTATGTAGTCAGGTTGCATCTCATAATTTAATTCCAATTGTAGACCTCAAAGAGCTACCCATTGGTGCCTAAGTACATATCGTATTTTAGGCAACCCTAACTACGAAAATTTTACCAAAAAGAAAAAGGCTTCATATAGTACGTAATTTTGGAGAACCTAAATAATTAGTTAGAGCTCTTTTAGACCTAGAATTGGACTGTTCAAAAAAGTCTTCACACTCTATTTCTTCCGACTAAGGATTCAAGTTTTCGGTCTAATCGGGGTACTTTTTACCTATAATTTCATTTCACTAACACCGGAACTTTTCCCTAGCGCCTCATTTGATACCCATATCGAGTGGGTTGTAAGAAAAAAAGTAGTCCGCCATTTTGTATTGGCCGCCATTTTGAAATTTGAATGCACCTCATAACTAATTGTATTCTACTTGTCATACTCTTTAATTTGATACCAATGTCGGGGGTGGGGGAGCCCAATTGCGAAATTCGCCCGCCATCTTGGAACCGCCATCTTGATTTTTTTACAAAGTGGTCAGATTATATTGACACCCGAACTATATATATGTGCAAAATTTGAAGTTTATCGGTTATAGGGAAGTGGATCAAAATCAAATTTTAAGTTTTGTCTACATACATACATCCATACATACACAGAGATAGAGCTAATATATAGGGTATATAAATAGCCTAAAACATGCTCGCAAAAATACTGAATCTTCCAGTGAAAGTCCCATCCCGATCGGCCTAGCCGTTCCCGAGATTACCGCGGCCAAACAGACAGACATACAGACATACAGACATACAGACAGACAAAAATTTAAAAATAGTGGATTTTGTTTTAATTACATGTAAATAACCCAAAAAAACTTAAAAAAACATAATTATTTTGAATTACAGGACAGACACTCCAATTATATTTATATAGATTAATTGAGAAAATAATACAAAACGTAATAACAGACGTTGTCACGTTCAAATTAATAGACGTTGTCACGTTAAAATACGGGACGTGATACTACACATCCAAGACCATTAATTTTTTTTTAATTTTATATGGTAACTTACTTGATTTTAAAACGAAATCACGCATTTTTCAAATTTTTGTCTGTCTGTATGACTGTGTGTCTGCATGTCTGTATGTCTGCATGTCTGTATGTCTGTATGTCTGTCTGTCTGTTTGTTCGGGCAAATCTCGGAAACGGCTAATCCGATTGGGATGGGACTTTCACTGGAAGATTCAGTATTTTGGCGGGCATGTTTTAGGCTATTTATATGCAATATATATTAGCTCTACCTGTATGTATGTATGGATGACCCACTTACATATAACCGATCAGCTTCAAATTTTTAATTCTTTTACTTCCGTACTCTTCTACTGGGCAACAAAGTTTTTTTGGCGTGCGTCTGCTTCATTTATCTGCCTGTATTATGTTCCTTTACCTCTAAATTCAGGAGAATGTATGGATTTGGAGCAAACTGGTTTTTAAATGTTAACAGAAAATATTTAACTCATCCCAACCGATTTATTCTCTTATTTGTGTGGGTGGGATTTGTGTGCTTCCATATATCCAGGTCCTCAGCGTGGCATTCTTTTTTTACCAGATTTCTTCCTGCAAAGGCCTCTCTTCGCGTTTACGTCTGTTTCAAGCATTCGTGTACATCACTGATCAAATTTTCTAAATATGTTTTGGACGCGAAGGATATAAAGCATCTCGATTATTGTTTTAAAGCGGTTAACGGTAGGTTTCATCTTTTTGCTTACAACAAACACTACCCCCAGGTCTTATGGCAGTTGTTTTATATATTAGTCAGGTTTATACAAGACAAGATTTTCTGTTTCCATGGCATCTCCAAGATAGTTGTGATATGGATGTGTATTTTACTTATACCCTTGATACACGGGCTTCATCGGATAATCATTCTTTCAAGAATGTTCATTCGCGGCCCGTGTATCACCTTAAATTAAGCTTGAATGAACATTCATTGCTTCATTCATCATTCGAAAGAATGAAGTGAAATCTGCTTCATTTAATGAGAAATGAAGCTAGAAGTGGGGAAATTTCCATCAAGTTTCCATGAAATTTCCATTCTCTCATAAAATTTAAAAAAATTGAACTCAAAAAAGTTTGTTAGCGTGTTGTGAGGGAAAAATATTAAAAATAAGTAGAATAAAACGATTATATTTTTATTTAATGAAAATAAAGTTGAAAATGTGTACACATACACGTGCTTAATTATAGAAGGGAAAAACGAATGAATGAATTGAAAATGAAGTGCCGTGTGTCACATCGAATTTGAATGTTCATTCAAGGCCAATGAAACTGGAAGAATGATCATTCGATGAAGCCCGTGTATCAAGGGTATTAAACTGAATATCGCCTAGCTCGATCTGTGTGCATAGTGCGTGAGCTCATAAGGTTAACTTACACCAGAAAACTTTCAAACCTGTTATTAGCTAGAATTTTATTCATTTCGGATGACTTTTATAGGTTAAACAAACAAAATCAATAAACAATATAAAAATGGATGGAATTTAATTGAAACTTCCCAATCCTTATTACATTGCTATAGAGAATATTATCGAAATATCTTAAAAGCATATTCCCAAAACTATCTAGAGTAACAACTTTCAAAATATTCTCCAGGGATCAGTCATTAATCTCCTTTCATACTTCCACATCTCGGTTGTGTTAAATTATTATTTTGATAATATGAATAATTCCGTCACATGGTTCAGGTTTTCGCTTAAGGGCATCCATTGCTCAAGCACCTGAAAATGGATTGAGTTTTAGTACTATTTGAGTTAGTTATGTGATCAGGATTACTGGCAAGATTTTATGCCTTAAAGGGTCTTTAGTAAGATTATTATTATAACCGCAAGGTGAGATTTTTTAGGATATTATTTGTGCTCACAACATAAGAAGCAATCTGTTCATCGTCTGCAACTTATAAAATCGGTATTAAATATTTGCCAGAAATATTAATGTGCTCAGATACCCAATAAAAATTAATATTCCCTCCAAAAGAATGTTTATAAGCTCCTCTATAATAAATCAGACGCATACACAAACGGACATTCGTAATTTCCTTACTCGGAAATCTTCGAATTCGAACATTTCATCAACATTTGGGGGCCTCGGTAGTCTAGGGGTAAGGCGCCTGACTACTATCCCGTAGGTCCCTGGTTCTAATCCCGGCTAGCCCCACGGTCGTTCGCCTTTTCCACTTTCCCAGCCACATAACTTTCCTTCTTTTTCTCCCCTCTTTACATTCCTGATTCCTCCTGTCATAGCCTTCGCTAGTCCTTTCCCGCTCCACCAAGCGGATGTAATCGGTTGGTTGATGAGATTCAACTCGTTTCAGGAGGCATACGACTCCAGTGAGTTGTTTCTCGATGCCCCGACGCCAGAGTCGCGAAATCGTTGGAACATAGGAGTAGGTGGAATTAAATATCGCGGCTATGTTGTAGCAGCTCCTTCCACTTCTCTCACTCTTCTTTCTATCTTCCGAACTAGAGCTGCTGTTCGCCATTGCAGTATATACGAAAAAAAAAACAAAAAAAATTGATTGTCGAACAGTAGAAAGGGGCTTTCCCTAAGCCTCTAGTCTATCACATAAAAAAACCCTGCAATTCGAGTGGCAATAATTTATATCAACGCGCACCACATACTTCACGTACAACAAACCTACAATTGGCGATTTCGTTTCTCTTGTGCATCTATAATCTTGTAGGATAAATCGAAAGGACTATTCATTGTAGATAAAGAAAATGTTCAAGTTCCCATAAAACAAATTCAACAATAGATTTGGGGCAGAATCTTTTTGGCCCAAATGTGCCCGTGGATTGCCCGCGTGTATAGCATAGTTCTTGGCCATTTAAATCTTTTGGTCAAATTTGAACATCGTGAGGCCGTATGTGCTCCCATGAAAAATGGTCAAAAATCTACGGCCATCATATCCCTCTTGAAAAGCCAAGCGGCCGTTTTTCGCCCGTTATAAACCCATTTTTTTATTTTTACTTGGGTAGTGAAAGCATAGTGCATATTCCAACAGTTAATCTCTTGAAATCAAGCTGTGAAAAACTAATAAAAGAGTTGGTGCAAACGATGCCAGAATTTAAACGTGCTTTAGCGCAAATGGTTTCAGACATGTTTCTTATGTACGGAAGAATATCAAGGTCTTGCAAAAATAAGATTCTTGACTTAAATACTAAATGATATTTTAAAATACAAAAAGAGCTTATTAGAACAACAATAACAATTTTATCAAAACCACACACAAAAATTCCGATCTTCTATAATCCGCTTTATTAAGCTTAAGTCCTTTTATCCTTGCTTTTGTGTTTACGAGTATCCAGTGGCAAGTGGAGTACCCACAAAATACACTTTAATTAAAGTGTCAGCATATACATAGCATGGGACACATTATCTTCCACTGCGGACTTTCACTTAATCCAGTTTCTGTCTACTTTCTGCTAAATTGTGTCATATGTTGGTGGAGAGTCTAAGCAACTTTGAGTCAAAAAAGGTCCTTGTTGACTCCTATAAATTTATCATTTCCATCAATGCAAATAAGACTTTTTCGAAACTGTTTTAATTTTTCAATTCTTTGTAAATCGGTTCGAGAGGTAAGAAAGTGCTGAGTTGATAAATTGTCGTATTCTAAAGGACCTTCGAGGATGGTAAACAATTTAGTGTGTACTTTAGGGATTCTTTTTGAAGATTTGTGTCTAGTATGATATGGATACATCTTTTGCTTAAAAAGGTTTGTTTAAAAACTACTTCTGAGGTAGATCGCTAAAACTACCTCATTCTCATGTTTACTTAAGCTGAGATTACTACTACAAACTACGATTTAATTTATTCTTTTTATGCAAACTGCATAGAGAGGGGAAATTAATGACCTTTACGAAACTACAACTATTTGCTTTCCAAAGGAGCAAAGTTCTTGCTAATAAGCAAACTTCGTTTTACTAAGCATGGCTGCTCTCAATCTAAATGACTGATATCGAGAAAATATCTAAAGATGCTGACTTTAAGCTCCACAGGTTTATCTTTCCTCCATAGAACCTCTCTTGAAATATCTTTCATCGCCACATTGCTGCCAAGCCTCCTGCAACCCTTAAAAACTCCCTTGAAACCTTCTGAAACTAAAAACTCTAAAGTGATTTCTTCTACAAAAGTGTGGAAAAAGTTGAATGATTTTCACCCCAACCCAAGTACAGAACATGCACCCCGAAAGACGGGGTGCCTACGCCGTGCCGTGGTTAGTCCTCTCGAAAAGGATACAGAATCTTGCTGAGAAAATGTGCGGATTTGAAGTCGCTTGATGCGGAAATAAGGTTGGGGTATTTTTGATGGGGTTGCAGGTTTCCTTATCAGTTTGTGCTCGGCAGTGTCTGCACGTTTGGTGTAAAATTGATTATTAACGACAGGAATCGATTTCTGAACGTCTGCATGTGGAGCTAGCTAGGGCCGCAGGGCACTTTATGTAGTTGCACAGTTGGCCAAGTATGAGGAGTTTCAGTTTTTGTGAGAGTTACGTTTTTCTTCTAGTTGGAATACTGCAGAGTTTTTCTTGTAAGGCAATAGATTGGTTGTCGAGGAAAGTGGGTTGAAGATAAAAAGGAAAATGAATTTTAGACATTCTATGTTATTATTAATGATAAAGCTGATATTATTATTCCACTGGTCGTTGTTCACATGATTGTTAAAACAGACCTCAGTGCGCCCAACTGGACTCGAACTGAAGTTAAACGTAAAAGCTCGTTCAAAATTAAGTAATCAACTGGAATAATGGAATGCCATTCCACTGTGCATTTTTAACTTCTGGGAAAAAGGCAACAACTGTTTCAAGCATGAACTGAACATGACCTGGACTTTAACCGGCGAAGTCACTTATGAGTGAACATTATTGAACTGAGGTAGGTGAAGCCGGAAGCATTAGCCGGCACTCTAAGGCTATACACGGCTCTAATAACGCATCTTGTCAGCTTATCGATTTAATTGGGGTACCAAAGTTCCACTATGGTTGGGTCTTTGCCTAGCGGACGACAAAAATCCTTGTTTGCCTTGTTCGTGTAAAGTGCTCTCATTATAGACTTACAATCAGTTCAGAAAATGAGGTTACGCCCTTTGTCGAAGTTTGATGCTTGTATATATTTCGAAATCATATGCAGAACACTTTTATTTCGCAGTTGAAACTTAATGGGAGTGGTGTTGTAGGTCTTAAGGTGGAGGTACAATAGATTGAATAGAGGCAATGAGTAGACGTCGTATGTAGTGTGCAACCTGATGGCGGAACCTCGGATATGGCGCCTCGTGCCACTCCCAATCGCCTACTACGATGAGAGGGAGCACACCCTTCAAAGCCAAACAAGTCAAAATGCCAAATTGATCGTGTAGGGAGTAGTTGGTAACTTTTGCACTATCGCTATAACGATCTTTCTACGCACTGGCCGCACTCAGTTGTATAAAATGCCTTATTTAGGGTCGGTCAGTCTCGTTCTCGTTGTGTAACGCAGCTCGACAACTCACTAGGCAGATTGCTGAACCCTTTTTAAACGAGTTGACCACCAAATATGAGATATAGGAATGTAGCCAAATAGACCAAGCAGCTGCAGCGGAGTTTTCAACTCAATATTTCCTCATAGAAGAAGAAGGGGATTCAATCGGTCCTATTAAACTAGTTTTCATTGACTTTAAACAACCGACGAGCTATAACAACATTGAAATCACCCGCAAAGTTACATCGTGTTCAAAGAGCATAATTCAAAGGTCTGTTTAGAAATAGCACCAAACCTAAAGTAAAGCCAACGAATAAACCAGAACCCGAAGAATATGACCTGGGGCCTTATTACCGAATACGATTCGATCAAAAATATTGACGATTTGAATTTACGATTCGATTTGAATTTGACATGATTGATTACGATCGTAACCAATATGAGTGATGCCATATATTTTTCCGAAAATATTCCAATGAAAGCCCATTTCACTCCTAATTTGACAATTGTATGTTATGAAAAATTAAATGAGATCAAAGCAATGGGAAAAAAATTCTAAAAAAGCGATTTTTTGACGTCATTTTCATAAAATACCTAGGTATTTATGAAGATGACAGTAAAAAAATCGCTCTTCTAGAAATTTTTCCGGTTCCTTTGATCTCATTTAATTTTTCATAACATAAAATGATAATTTTATGGATATGGACGAAAAGCCCCAATAAGTAACAATATTAAATATAAACTCATAATAATAATAAATAAACACCATAGTTTACTTACTTTTTTTTTTTTTTTTGTAATAACCACGTTTTTTAATACAACTACCGTCTTTTTTATTTACGAGCACCAAATCTCAATCGTAGACATTTACGATAAATTTGTTACGATTTGAAGTTAAATCGTATTCAGTGGTACCATAATTGCGATTTACGATTAATCCGAATCGAATCGTATTCGGTAATAAGGTCCCAGGTTTTGTACTTTGAAGTCGATAAACTCAGAAGACGGGAGAGTACAATATCAGTAATATTAAATGTCCAATTAAAAAACTAGTTTTACTATCAACTCACAGTTAATGCTTCAAAAATGCCTTCATAAACTTTGCAGCTTCACTTAATACAAAGTCAGTTCAGTTCACCGAATAATTCAAAAAGTTTCTCTTTGTCCTTCCAGTGGAAACTTTTTATACACAAACTTCCTTCCGAATGACTCTCAATCAACCTAAAATTGTTGACTTCGAATTTTTGCTATAATAAGGCCTTAATAAAATTTTATAAGTACTTTATTATCGCAAGAAGATCTTCAAATATTCAATTACTATAAAAGTGCGAAAAACGTCCGTAATGAAAATAGGAAAAAATAAAAATATTTCAAACTCGTTCAAAATGTGTTCTTACAAATACTTTTTTACATTTAAGTAAGTGGCGGCAGCAATAAAAACTTTACATTCAAAATTATTTTTACCTTTTTGGTTCATTTGAAAACAAAAGCGTATTTTTTAATTTTTTTAAACTATTTATTTTTATTTTCAATTTTCTATTTATTCTATTATATGTCTGCGGCCTTTTGTGGCGGCCATATTAGATTTAAAATTTTGTCACACAGCTTACTGTATTCTTCCTTTCGATACTCATGTCGTGGGCTCGATGGAGCAAAAATCGACCGTCTTCTTGGGACCGCCTTCCTGATATTCATATAAAATGGTGAGATTGCTTTTAGGTTTTACATATAATGAGTAGAATTTTTGTTATTTTTTGTAACGTGTATCCTTTTTTATTTTCAACTCATCATGTATACATACATACTAGTTATCACGTTAGCTATGAAATTGGCAAAATTTGAGGTTGATCGGTTATCATTTACTTTTTAGTCTATTTTAAGTCATCCCCAATTTTGTGTTGGTCGCCATTATAAATTTGGAATGACGCCACACAGCTAATTGTATTCTACCTGTCGTATCCTTTCATTTGATACCCATGCCAGGGGGCCGAGGAACCTAATTGCAAAAATCGGTCTCCATTTTGGAAGCGCATTTCTGGAGTTTTTTTTACAAAATAGTCAGATTGCATTGTCATCTAAACTAAACGTGTATGCAAAATTCATATTTCAGCTCAATCGGAAACCCGGGGTCAAATTTAACTTCCAAGATTTTATTGCATAAGAAGCTAACAAAAGCGTATTAAAAAGAAAAAAAAGTGCCATGGCTTCTCGATGGCACAGTAGACATGAATAGACCCCAAGGATAAGACATATTCATGTCAAAAACAAAAACAAAAACAACAAAAACAATAAAAACAACAAAAACAGCAAAAACAACAAAAACAACAAAAACAACAAAAGCAGCAAAAACAACAAAAACAACAAAAACAGCAAAAACAACAAAAACAACAAAACAGCAAAACAACAAAAACAGCAAAAACCACAAAAACAGCAAAAACAACAAAAACAGCAAAACAGCAAAAACAACAAAAACAGCAAAAACAACAAAAACAACAAAAACACCAAAAACAACAAAAACAGCAAAAACAACAAAACCAGCAAAAACAACAAAAACAACAAAAACAGCAAAAACAACAAAATCAACAAAAAGAACAAAACAACAAAACCAACAAAAACAGCAAAAACAACAAAAACAACAAAACCAACAAAAACAGCAAAAACAACAAAACCAACAAAAACAGCAAAAACAACAAAAACAACCAAACCAACAAAAACAGCAAAAACAACAGAAACAACGAAAACAACAAATAACACAAAACCAACAAAAACAGCAAAAACAGCAAAAACAGCAAAAACGACAAAAACAGCAAAAACAACAAAAACAACAAAAACAGCAAAAGCAACAAAAACAACAAAAACATCAAAAGCAAAAACATCAAAAACAACAAAAACAAAAACAGCAAAAGCAACAAAAACAACAAAAACAGCAAAAACAACAAAAACAACCAAACCAACAAAAACAGCAAAAACAACAAAAACAACGAAAACAGCAAAAACAACAAATAACACAAAACCAACAAAAACAGCAAAAACAACAAAAACAGCAAAAACAACAAAAACAACAAAAACAACAAAAACAGCAAAAGCAACAAAAACAACAAAAACAACAAAAACAGCAAAAGCAGCAAAAACAGCAAAAACAACAAAAACAACAAAAACAGCAAAAAAACAAAAACATCAAAAGCAACAAAAACAACAAAAACAGCAAAAACAACAAAAACAAAAACAGCAAAAGCAACAAAAACAACAAAAACAACAAAAACAACAAAAACAGCAAAAACAACAAAAACAACCAAACCAACAAAAACAGCAAAAACAACAAAAACAGCAAAAGCAACAAAAACAACAAAAACAGCAAAATCAACAAAAACGACCAAACCAATAAAAACAACAAAAACAGCAAAAACAACAAAAACAGCAAAAAAACAAAAATTTATCCTAAAAGTATGCTAAACAATAATGAGTCATGGTAACGATTTTCGTCTCCGCACATTCTTTCAAATAGACTCCAGGGATAAGACATATTCATGTCAAAAAAGATCATTGACATTGACGAATATCGAAAAGCACAAACGCACTTACTTTAAATTAAGGCATGTCTACGGTTGTACCCCCAACCCCGCTTCATTTTGGAAATATGGAATGTGTTGTAAATGTAAAATCTTCATATCGAAGAGGCTCCTTTCCATGTGGCTCCGAGCTTATTTCCTTAAACTTTCGTATACAACAGTATTAACAGCCATTATAGACTGAAAGAGGAAAAACAAGAAACGGGTAGGTCGGGTTTTTGGTGACGTTATTCAGTGGCTGCCTTCAAAAGATACCGATATGGAATTGGAAGCAACAATTGGTCTGCCAAGGGGAAAATCGATTACTTGCTACTGTGTAAGGCAGCTGAACTGAACCGAATTGGAAAACCCACATCAAGGCTCGTTTCTTTTACATGTTAAACGGCGAAACGAGATCTAAAATCTGTTTATCAGAGGAAAAGGGAATTCTAGGGCAATTTATCAAAGTGGATAGAAGATATTTCTAATCCCAGATTACTAAGAATTCAAGGATATTCCTGCCTCTTATCAGAAACATAATCAAGGTAGCATCTTGGAAGTTTAATAATGGTGTGCTGATGTAAGGCAATTTAATTTTGGTAAAGGACAAGAACAATTACATAACCCGACCAATTAAGCAGGTATTCTGCTTCCATGCTTCAATTTATCATTCTGAAGCTATTATAACTAAGAAAGTGAAGAAAAAAACTCACAAGTATTTTTATAAGGCGTCAACCTTGGTCCATTAAATAAAATATTCATAGAAAATGACTACGCCGGCATTAAATAAAAAAAATTATGGAAGGTGACTTTAATCAAGATGACTAGGAAACCCGCAAGACTACACCACATCTTACAGTATATTTTTCAGGAGACTAACTAAGGCCGTTTGCCAAAGTACCAATTCGAATTTTTCTCATTTCCCAAGGCCCTTCGATATTCTAAAGTGTGCCAAAATCCCAATTCACACATTTCAATGACAGTTAAAAAATTCAGTAAAAATGGCACGACAAAACAAACATTTGTTGAAAATTTTTAATATTTTATTATTTTAGATTAGATTGTTAGATTGTTTATTCTTCTTCTTGTAAATGAATGATTGAGCGTTATCCCTAATTGCAATATTTTTTTAGTTTCTTCCTGCAAAACTAAAAGTATTGTACTAAAATGATGTCTGCTTGCGAGTGTTTAAAACCATAAATAATTAATAACTGGTTTCCAGTTATGCTTTGTTTTTATATTTTTACTTTTATTTCGTGTTTTCCAGTTGATATTAAGATATCAGACAAGCATATTTGAGTGGAAAAAAATTCAGAGCAAGATTTTGTTTGCATAATATTTTTCTATAAACATTTGTCATCTCCGTTTAGCTAAGCAACAAATTTATTATTTTAAGTAAAATCTTCTTTGCATTTCCTTTTTCCCATAATTTATTGTGGGCGTGTTTCTTTACTCATTCCATAGAAGGAATAGAATAAAAAGAATACTTGATGGAATATTCGGAATAGAATGAATAAAGAAACACACCGGGAATGACAGTAAACAAACTAAAGAAAAATTGTGATTTATTCAAAATAGTTGTGTATTTTAAAAATATTGTGGGACCTATATATGTAAACTAAAATAAGATTAGACTTTTGATGTCTCCTGGAGTCCATTTGAAATTATTATTATCCATATCTGAAATTATTATTAGAAATACTTTTAAAAATGATAACAAATAAATAATGGCTGCCGCTTTCTTGCCAAATGACACAATTATGACAGTAATATATTTATATTATGTTATATTAGTGAGGTTAATTCCCTTTATTCTAAAAGTGTTTCATCTCAAGAGGTAGTTTAAAAATAATACATTCCGAATATTCCGAATGAATAAAGAAACGCTTCATCTGTCAATTCGAAACTTGGGAATGAATAAAGAAACACATTTTCTGTCTATTCCTTCTACGGAATGAATAAAGAAACACACCCTGTTATTACTTGTTTACTTTTTAAAATTTATTTAACGGCTGACTTGATTAAAGTAAAAACTGAAATGTTTATAATAATTTAAGTATTTCCATAGACGCAAACCATCGAAAATCAAATTTACGAATTGAAATGGGTTTTCCATACAAATTGACATTTGAATTGCTATTTTGGCACAGACCATAAAACAAAGGAGGTGGGTCAAAATTGCCCCAGGCCCGGCGCAAACGAAAAGTATCTCAGATTATCGGCTATAATAAGTATTGAATTTCTGTATAGTTGTTATATCCCGTAACTGTGGCTAAGGTGTTAATAATGCTATTTCTTTTTATTCGGGCAAAATGATTAATTAACCCTGTATTTTTGTAACGCCATCACATATCTTCATGAATAAGGTATCAGTGTACGCAGAATACTCCCACCTATCTAAAATTGTAAAAACGACGGTACCACAGTACCAACTTCCAGAGTTATGAGTCGTCAAAGTCAAAATATTGATTTTTTAAACAAAAATTTCACTTTCAACCACCTTTTTCTCCAAAATATTCATAGTCAACTAATGTTTTTTTTCCAGAATCAGAAAGCTTGGAGTGTTTCCTATGAATAATGTCAGACAATTTGTATGCTACGGCCTTTACTTTCGAAGTTATAAGCAATTTAAATGCTAAAACTGGCCTTATTTGGGGAAATTGCAGGCAACTTTGACCTGAAAATTGTCACTTGGTTTTTTTCGACATAAGCTTAGGAGAAAAGAGTGCTAAAAAAGTACGAAATAGCGCAAATTTTAGTATTAAAATTGCTTATATCGATACCTTACCTACCTTATTCATGAAGATATGTGATGGCGTTACAAAAATACAGGGTTAATTAATCATTTTGCCCGAATAAAAAGAAATAGCATTATTAACACCTTAGCCACAGTTACGGGATATAACAACTATACAGAAATTCAATACTTGTTATAGCCGATAATCTGAGATACTTTTCTTTTGCGCTGGGCCTGGGGTAATTTTGTATGGGCTGTGACCCACCTCCTTTCAATTTTTATTTTACTACTATTCATGGCCTGCTCGTTAGTGCAAAGTAGTAGGTAGTTTAGTAGGCGGAAAAAAACTGAGTTGACATTTTACAGTTTGGCAGCCTTTTCTAAACACCGGTTTTTTAGACAAGGGGGAGCACGGATGTACATCGGTTGGTCTCACTTGTTAAACCAAAAAAAAAAAAAAATTTGGTCTCAGAGCTAATTACACTAACACCAGCACAGCTTTATTTTCTGGAATTCACGAAAATTCACATTCACGTTTGCATTTTCTATCGTTGCACGGAACAGAGGGCGAAAATTAGGAGCTTTCTGTAATACTCAAATCATTCACAGACAGGTTTGACGTGAGTCCCAAGTGAATAGCCGTGTAATTTCACTCATTGACCCAACTAGAACAATGTAAACAAACAACATCTTGGAGGTACATATAGAAATGAAATTGTTTGTTGGGCAGCTATGTATAAAAAAACAATTCAAAATCAAAAATTTTCGCCTTATATGTTGTTTGTAAATGTCCCCATTTTTTAATGAGGGCCTCTACCCCTATTTCCACCTGGACATCTGCAGCCACCGCCTTAGAAAAATATTTAAGTTTTAACAAAATGCTAATTTGATTATATTTCATTTTCGGAATATTTATACTTACCTCCAGCTTTTTTCTCTGTTGAAAATTTTTCTTATAAGTAAATGCTTCAGCTCTATCCTTGCTTTTATTAATTTTTTAGTTTGTTCTTGTGAAACTAAAAAACAGATAAATTAAAGGTTTAATTTAATAATTAAATAAATTTCCACCCATGTCTCATAAACTGATTATTTTTACTTACGTCTTTTTGTATATTTCCTTTTCTCCACTTTTTTTTTTTCTTGTCTTTTAAATTTTAATTTTGATTAAATCAATCACTTCAAAATTGAAATGATTTCAAATGTCAACGAATTCGGTTAAAATAGTTACCTCCTTTCCAAAGACGCAAGCCGTCGAAATTCAAATTAGTATCTTGAAATGGGTTTTCCATACAAATTGTCATTTGAATTGCTATTTTGGCACAGACCAGTACCATTTTAGCTATGAGTCTATTCACGTCGAAAAAACGCGCTGAAATTGCAACGGTTATCTTAAAAATATGGGAGAAATTCGACGCCTTCAGACGAGTACGAGTACGGGTCTGTAGACACATGCCAGTCCTATTGAACCGCATCCGCAGCGCTCCAATGAACTTGCTGAAGCGGTAAAGCTGGAAGTATATAATTGCATTGCGTTGCATGAATGCGTTGACATATCAAGTTTACACTGTATATTTCAATGACGGCAGATCTATTAATGCGGCTCTACCTTCAATGCAACGCAATGCAATGCACCAGTTGTTCAACTTTTAACTTTTACGCATACAACGCATTCAATACTCTGTCAAATTGGTCTTGTTTTTTTCTGCAAAATATTATTAGCTCGGATTAACTCAGTAATATATTAAAAATTGATTTTCTTGAGGGATTCAACACAAATGCAACATAAATTCAAATTTCAAAACGCATTTAAATACCAACACGCAACGCATTAATGTGTCAAATACATATAATGTAACGCATTGCAGTGAAATCCAATCAAGTATTGCAATGCAATGCAACGCAATTATGTATTTCCAGCTTAAGAGAGAGTGTTGCCGGAGTTTAACGTGAGTGGAACAACTTTAAGGAGAAGAAAGATATTTAATTCTTCCCATAAAAAGTGAGGATAGACCCCTCTCAAAGGTGTATCCTGATATAGCATTCACCTCTGACTTAACGGTAACTTCTATGGTATTCAAGTTCAATGCTTACAAAAAATATCACTTCATAGAATTATTAAAGCAGAACTATTCATTATTCGAAAAAGTGGCGTTTCGATGGAAGCATTCTTATATATTGAAAGTTGCCTTTTCTTCTGTTAATAGAAAGTTCCTTCAACCCAGCTTGGGCTTGATCAAACATTCAAATAACTGCAATAAAAGATTTACAAGATTTATCTTAAAACTCCAAAACTCTAGAGTCTAAAACTAAATGTAGAATTAATTACACGATAAATGAACGACTTGGGAAACACAAACCAAATTCTCGAAAACTTTCTCATGTGGAAATTCTGCATGAAAAGCGCAAGAGGTGAAAACTGAATTTGATGAACAAACGACTTGCAGTTAACATTGCGGGCTTGCAAGTCGTGCAAGTTACATTCACATGCATTTGTGCTCATATTCCATGCTCGGGATGCGCTGTAGTTCTTGTCTTATTTGCAGTCAGCAAACACTTCGAGGGTAATTTATGCTCAATTGCAATTTTCATATTTCTTCTTCACTTGACATCCTTCTGGTTTTGTAAAAAAATGAGGTGGTTGTTTATTTACATATGCATTTATGAGTGTATCAGTAGGTGGGATATTTAACAAGATGACATTAATAATTTACCAGCTCGTTATTATTTTTGAGATTCTGTGGTAAAAGCTTATTTTTTGTATCAAAAGGCGTTGCAACACAAGCGTATTTTTGCTAGTGAACTAATATATATCGTCGCTTATCCAGAATAGTAGTACAACTCAAAAATTTCCAATTTCGAGTTTATTTTAAGAATGTATAGCTAAATATGTATGCATATTTTTATGTAGCAAAAATCCATATTAATACTTCTAAAAATGACCGCTGGAAACCCGCTGGAATCCAAGATCATAACATGGGCTTGTATGAAACTAAAAACTTTCAAATGGCTCCCCTGTAAAATTCATTGTTTTTGAGTTGTGACACTATTCTGGATAAGCGACGAATGTAGAACAAAAAGTGGTGAAAAATTGCATATCACGTCGTCATTCTTTTTTTCTCTGTGTGAAAAAACTAATTTAGGAAGGTTCGCAGCTGTTGCTGCTGATGAGACAGCAATATACCTACATAAGATGTAATCGTCCATTTGCCGACTAACAACGGACACGGCAAAAACGAAACCGCCTTCATCCTCCGGCAAAATAAATCGAATTTCATTTTCTTTGTATCCACATTTCGTCATTTTTTCCCCGGAAAGCTGGAATTACTCTTCAACCAAATACATACCTATAGTCTTAAGATATTGTAAAAATTCTCTTAAGAAGATTTTAACGAGCTTTGTCGGTATGGCAACAAAGGACAACAAAAAGCTGTTGCCAAGTATTGTCGTTTGAGACGTCACTGGTGTTCATTTCATCTAGTTTGGATGGCTCCTGAATAAGGACAAAATGAGGAACAATACGATTATCGAATTAAATTTGTTTTCCTTTGACGTAGGATTCCAAGCTTTTCTAACGTTTTTAACAAGGACGTCATTACGAAAAATCCTGAAACTTTTATGAGCTTCCAAAGCTTTTTCATTCAATACAAATGTTGATCCTTGTTTTTTGCGGCATGCATGGCATGCGGCATGTTACGAAGACGTAAAAGTTTATTATGAAACATAAAAGCTCAGGACATTTTCCTTAATGAAATATTAGTCTGAAACAGTTTTAACACAGTTGTGTATATGTCGTAACTAGAAATTTAACAGGGTATAATGTTTGTTGAAATCTCCTTTTTGGAACACAAATATGTCCTTTTGAATAAATTTCGGCATGATTTAAACTATCTCGCACTGGAAAGGAAAGACATTTTACTTGTACACTTGGGAAAGTGTTATTTATAGGAAAATTCATGTTGTTATTCGAAATTGTGATGTAAACAGTTAAATCCTTCAGTTATACCCACAGCACAAGATTAGCCCACTCATTTCACTCCCACCACTTGCAGTCTATCTTTTCGCGCACTCAACAAGAGAGCAAGCCACAAGCAGAACAACTCGACTGGGGAATAATCCTCGCAGTCAGTATCTCCGAGTTCCTACAATATCCAAGGGTTCAAATGCAAAGTTCATTACAACCTTCTTCAATACTCCTCGTACCTTCACACCATTAGCTAAAAGTCCTTAAACATTAAAAAGTCTGTCTTTTATGAAATTTAAAAAAGCACATAGTTTAAATTCAAGAGCCAATTGTGTTTCAATCATACCTTTATTGTTATCGTATGCCAGCTTATGTAAAGATTTTCTACGAATGAGTCATTGGCCGTTTGGTTCTCAGTGTAACCGTCCAAATATGAACTATATTTTTAATATATCCCTTTGTTCTGTCTTCGTTTTTTGAATGATTCGCTATACCATATTGCTGTATACAAAATTCAAAGGTTTCCACGATAAAAATCACTCGTCTTTTATTTCACGAAAAATATTGAACGATATAAAAATCAGTGGCGAAAACAGAAAATTCAACCACCTTATACTGGAATCTCCATTACCCCCAAATAGCCTCGTATTTGCCAACTTATGAATTTTTTTTTCAGGATGAATTATGTGCGCCACATAATGTACATATGTACAACTATCAAAAAAGGGAAAATTCGTTAGTGTAGAAAACCGAAATTTGTTGGTTTAGTTGAGTTCTGTTTTGGTCTGAAATTCCTTTTAATAATTTATCGCAAGTTGAATGTGTATTGCATTGCTCTCGGTCCAGCGGATGCTGGCAGGTTTTATTTACGAATATATGCTCCACGGCTGCTCATATGCTGCCAGAATCATAAAAGCTTATGGTTTGCGAAAAGTCCTTATATTTTTAGATCCGGATTGAAATAAGGCCGACTAAATTCGTGGTTGTTTTTTAAGGTAAGAAAATATTATTGACTTCCCGATTTGGTATCGATTTTCGTTTCACTGACAGTGTATTCTGAGATCTTTGGATGACAATTTTTTAACTTGCATAAATGAAGTGAGAAGGACTTCTTCGATGATACTGAAAATCTTGTAGTATACAGGATTCGATATGAAGGGGACGAAGGATATGGAGGTGGCTTAGGGCTCCACTCTTTGATATATCAAATGAAAACAGAATTGCTGTCTACATAGGCGTTTCTTAAAGGAGCTCGACTTGGTTAACGATAGGGCTCCGATTAAAGTCTTACTCCTAAGCTTTGTTTTTTCATAAAACATAGTCTAGCGTCTAGCCTAAAAATCTGAGGTATGTAGTACAATAAGCCAAGTGACAACTGCGGTACCTACTTAAGATTATAATCTTGTGTACAATTATGTTTTAAATAAATGTAAAAAATGTACTATTGAGCTTAATAAGTTATAATATAACACAATTTACTTTTAGAATATAGTTTAGCCTATAGTTCAGAAAAACTGAATGTTGAATTTCATTGATTTGACATTGTTGAACCTGAATGTTGAATTTCATTATTTTACATCATGTACTCTTTCATGTCGTTATTCTCCCCACCTTGTTTCTGCATTTTATAGGTGTAGTAAATTAACAAAAAATACAGAAAAAACATATTTTTAATTTAAATTTTACCCCAACTATTTTCCAAAAAAAAAAAAAAACTCTTCCTGAGATCAATATATTCTGGAACATACTTCAAACTGTGCACCTTGCATCTCTTCTCTATAAACTACAAATTCTGAATGCAAAAAAATTGCAACGATTCGGCAAAGCTTGGGATAAAATGCAAAAATACACCATTTTTGAAGTTGAATTTCCCTTGGGTGTGCTTCACCTCAGAGCTGATGGAAATTTTTCATAACATAAAACAAAACAGGGCCAGAAATACCCCGACGAGAAAAACTCCCAGTTTTATTTCGGAAGGGGGCGAGGCGGTTCAGGCAAAGTTATACAAAAACTTTTCCCATGTTTTCATTTGGGGAAGCTCCAGTAAGAATATGATTCCTTAATGAGTTTCATAAATTTCTTGAGGGGGCTTTCAAGTATGCAAAATTTGTTGCCAATTACTGAATGTTTATTTTTGGGCTGCTTTACGACTACTTTTTTATATTTTAATTATGCTCGCTTTAGGGATATCTACGAAATCTATGCAACAATTCTGTAGTTTGTTTTGGATGTATTAAATTCAGCAAAACTCAGTTCGTTGTTAATTAGTCATGAGCTGGTGATCATAAAGGTTACATGACACACTCAACGCGAACTGAGTTCAATTTTCGGTTCGGTTTTTATCATCTAACCGGTGACCGACCGAAAAAATTGTGCCGAACGTGTTCTGAGTGGGAGTGGGTTCATACATTTTTTTAATAGGATGTTTTAATTCTGTGCAACTACAAATGATTTGTTAAAGTGTAGAAACATTTGAGTGAAAAGATAAATGTTTGATGGTTTTGCTACATGGTTTGAATTACAACAGAAAATCTAAGAATGTCTAAAGAATTCTATTGTGAAAATACTTACTAAAACCGAAAGCATGGCGTCAATAGCTTTATACTGTAAAACATGGCGAGACACATTTTCAGATTTCAGGTTAAAGCCAAACTCATACGTGGATGAATTATTGTTAGAAAAAGTCCGGCACTGGATATGAACCGATATAATATCAAGACCATGGGCACAGAATAGTGAATAATTATTCTTTATTCTGTGCCATGAGACTTAGCAAGACCAAGGAATAAGCCAAGTTCCAAAAAATGGTGAGGTTTTCGTTGGCTGCTGCAGTTTGCATCAACTCTTGGTGGGTGGGACTTAATTTTGTCACAAGAAAATACACAAGGCGACCTAGGTATTACTAGATGCTTGAACGAAAAATCAGATTGATCAAGTGCCGCAGAAGAAAAGCTATTATGGAGGGTGACAGGGGTTATAGTGGAGCAGACATTGGAGGTGACCACCATTTGGCAGTAGGAACTATTCGTAATCAGAAACATCCACTGCGATTCCATCAATCGTACTCGGTTTATCGTAGAGCTTCTGCAAAACAGCATTGAAAGGCGAGAATTTGTTGCGAATCTGCAACAAAAATCAAATCAACAAACCCTTTCTGACGAAACAAATAATGAAGAGCTGTGAATCAACCTGGCAAAAAATATAAAGGAGGGTCCTAAAAAATAACACGAGCTATACCAACAACGCGAACTAACTTCATCGTAGTGGCTGTGGTGTAGCAAAGTCTTGTTGAAAATTAGGTCGTCAGAAATTTTTCATGCATCTTCGGTCAACGATGTTTTCAATGTAAAGCCTAGTATCCAGATCGAGTGAAATTTCACTTACTTTTCACTTCCCTTATTTCATTTTCGATTCGCATGGGATTAATTCACTGCTATGACTACAAGGTGTCGTTGTGATAAATTTTATATTTCCTGTGACTCACAGTCAAAATTGAGTCCAAAACTTCCTTCATACAAAAGATAGAATTCACAAAATATTCGAATAGTATTGAAAAAACCCACATTTTCGATATTTTACATGTTTCAAATGTGTTATTGTTATTACTGTTATTTATTGTTTTAAATCGCCAAGTCAAATTCAAAATCAAATATGACAGTTGTCCGTGAACTGATGCCGGATTCATCGTTGCGGATGATTCGCGCCGAACTCATGTGCGCGCATACCTTTTGTATGAAAAATTGTACCTTTCTCAAATTTGGGAAATTTTTGGGATTTTTTTTTCTCTCTCAAAAAAAGTTGAACAAACTTCAACTTTTGTGCGGCGGATTTTAAAAATTGTCAAAAAAATCATATTTTTTTGATGCAAATTGTCTGAAAAACTGTCAAATCATACAAAATGTGCGGCACACTATGACTACAACAATGAATCGAAGTTCAGCTGACTCTCTTTTTGGGAAATTTGTGCGACGCGACTCATCCGCAACGATGAATCCGGCATGAGGGTCTGTGGTCTTTTCACTGCGAAATAATGAAACAGCGACACCTGTTCATCAAATTTTTAACCTGTAAAATTTCACTCGAACGGGATACTAGTAAGCGAAACGCTAGTGAAAAAAAAAATCGCTCTCAATTCACTCGCCTTTTTTTACATGTATTTAAGATATGTAGGAAGTGAAATTTCACTCGATCTGGATACTGGGCTTAAAGCGCTAAAATTTCAACGCGTTTTTTTACGTGAGCATACTCACGGCTAAATTGCTACTGAATGACATTTTAGAATCGTGTACATTTGTCGAAATTGGTTAAAAAATGTCAAGAGTTTTCAATGTCGAAATACTTAAGGGGGTAGACTACAGTAAAATTTTCAAAAAATTCATTTCTTTTTTTTTTGCTTTAAATTTGAAATCAGCCACCTCGAAAACCACCGAGTTAGAAATTTCATCACAAAATAATCAAGATTTCACGTTTTGGCCAGAAATTTGGGACTCTGTCCCACAGTGCAATGTTCAAACGCGTTTTTCTCGAAACGATGTTTTTCAAAACGGTATACATGATATCTCAAGATCTAATCAACGAATTGACTTGAAATTTGACACACTTCTTTTATGGATGAGTGCCTCTGGCGTCACGTAGGATTTTGTCAATATCTTGCTTTGTTCAATAATTATTAACAATCATAACATGAAATTTGTGCCGAAAAAACGTATTTGCACAAATTTCATGTTATGATTGTTAATAATTATTGAACAAAGCAAGATATTGACAAAATCCTACGTGACGCCAGAGGCACTCATCCATAAAAGAAGTGTGTCAAATTTCAAGTCAATTCGTTAATTAGATCTTGAGATATCATGTACATCGTTTCGAGAAAAACGCGTTTGAACATTGCACTGTGGGACAGAGTCCCAAATTTCTGGCCAAAACGTGAAATCTTGATTATTTTGTGATGAAATTTCTAACTCGGTGGTTTTCCAGGTGGCTGATTTCAAATTTAAAGCAAAAAAGAAAGAAATCAATTTTTTGAAAATTTTACTGTAGTCTACCCCCTTAAGGTCTAGATGGCGATGAGATGTATAATGAGAAAGACACAATAAAATTTAAGCAAAAATTTAAAAAAATGAATCAAAAAAATCGAAAAGATAAAAACATAGGCGCCCTCCTTTCAGCTATAAGCGCTCCCCTTGAGAGTCGCACCCCAACATTAAGGATTGAGATGAATATTTTTCCATAACAATGTCTCTTAAAGAATCTTTTATAAATTCTCATATTGTGAACGTTAATTGATTATTTCTTAAAAAACTGGCCGAACGTCCTTACTAACGTCCTTACTAACGTCCTACGTCCTACTAACTAATCACGCAAATGTCGTTCGTATACTTTCCATATTTTTTGCATTAGCAATGTCCATCGAAATGTCTTTTGCATGCCTTTTGGTTTTTTTCCGATTTAATTTGCGGTAATCAATTCTGAATCAGGACTTGTCGAAGGCACAAAAAACTCCTTAAGGAAAAGGAAGTCTATTAGCGTGACATGGAATAGGCGTTTTCCAAGATCCAATTAACAGGACTTCTAGACTACTCCTGGGTCCTTTCGGTAATGACTTTTATTAATCGTTGTTTCGCAGCGATTTTATTCATAAGAAACTTATCTTTCCCTGATTTATAGTCGACAGGTCGTTGTTGATGATTTTAATTGAGACATGAAAACCGAGAATCACTGCGATTAAAAAAGTCCAAGGGAACTTGACATTCTTTTTTTCCCTAGAAATTAAAAAAATTAAAAAGGATTTCGTCTTTTTAGAGACTTAAAGGAAAGCAGCAGCAACAATTTTAAAATCTACTTATCACTTTTTGATAAGGAGTTCAAAATGCAAATGGAATTAAGGAAGTCCTTTTTATTTTTTTATATTTTCGTCGGTGTTTTAAAACTTTTCTCGGTATTCTGGAAATCTTTTGATGCAATAAAAATCTTTTGGGCAGGAAAACGAGTGCGGTAAAACGAAGTTAAGAGACTTCTCGCTAAGAAGAGAAACTTTTTCAAATCTACTTTTGGATAAAGATTGAATTTGATTGAAAGTTCTTCTATTTCACAGAGAAAAAAATAAATAAATAGAAGAAAACCGGAATAAACCGGAGAAAAAAGATTTGGCGAAAAAAACACTCCACGTTCAATAATAATTTATGTGAGGCGTTTAGGGGACGGAGGGGTCGAGTCGAATTTCACCCAATCTCAAGTGGGGAGAGGGGGGTCTCAGTGAATATCACGTATTAAATTAAAATAAAACTGGGTTAAATTAAGTAAAATTTATTTCTCCACTAAAGATCCGCAATCACTTACAGGCCGCCGGTAGCCAGTGGCCTATCAGACCAAGTCGGCCGGCACGGCGCGAAGAAGGCCGCAGATTACTCAGTCTGACTGAGGGATGATACTTCAGGTATCTCCCTGACAGGCCGCGTCTGGCAGATGAAGCCATTATTCCCTACAAACACATAGACGAAGGCGACAACTTGGCAAAGCGGTTGTTAAGTCAAGTGTAAAAATGTTAATGGCCTCCACTTTTCGAGTGGATACGGCGTCAATTTATGCCGTAAATAGTGGTCCAGATCTTCAGGCACGCTACTGACTCAAAGATTTTCCACTTTCTTAGACTTCAGGCCACACACGGTTGGCAGCCGGTGAGTGTGTGATGACACTTTGCCTCAAGGCGAAAACGAAAACGTTCAGGCCATGGCCTGACGAAGACTTGTGTATAAAGGAGGGCCTTAAGATATGGCTAAATCCTACACACAAATATTTACGCGGTTGTACGAAAACGCGAAAGTAGCATTGTACCTCTCGATTGTTTAGCCCCCATCGGCCAAGAATCGCCTCACGTAATTAATGGACGACCTCTAAGATAGTAATTGTGTCAGTTTATGGAAATTAATCGGATGTGGAGACTCCTGCAAACAATTAGAATAGACTTAAAAAATTTTACACTGAAGTCCTTTCGCTGAACTTTGATGTATGTAGATATTATATATGTAAGTGCTGGCTCGTTCAAGTACATCATTTGATTTGCATTATTTTTATGCTATTAATAAAACTAAACTTTCATTATTTATGCAAAACTCCAAATCCTTTTTCCTTTGCTCCTTTCGTCTTTCAGTAGAAAATTGTACCGAACTCATTTATCATCAGGTACACTCAACCAAGACGTCATTGTATACTATTCTGTAATTATAAAAGATCAACTTTCAAACGAATAGCTCCTAGCACTGGACATTGTAGCTTCACCCTTCTGCCCCCCATATAGCACGAATCAACGCTGACATGAAAAACAGAACTATTGCAGAAAAGCGAGTCATTAGAAGCGAGCAGATAAAATGTCCAGTGCAAAATTAAAGACGGTCTCTCTTTGCATGGACACGCTCCTATTGCAGGGGACAGGCACGTAATTAATCAATTCACTTTGTATCTCGTTATTTGCCATACCCACTGACAATCTTTCGCTGGAGACAGATTGATTAATTAGATCGCCCGAAGCTCTACCAATTCCTTGTTTAAGGACATTTTTCTAAGCCTTGTCCTTGGAGATGCTTCATTAAAGCACTATGTACTGGGAGGACACTTTTCGAGTGTTCTATAGATACTAATGGACAGGAGTTGTAAAGTATTAGATGGGTTTTTCTCGAACGTTATTGATTTTTTGCTCATGATGAAGGTCACACAGATTAAGTAATAAAATATTTATTAAAATGTAATAAAATATTTATTAAGAGGCCGAATGTAGGATTTATAAATAACAGCACGGGCCGATGGCTGGAGGAGGAACTTACACCTCTTAAGAAATCCCAAGCACTGGGATACTTGTTTGGCGATTTGGAATATGTGGTCATTTCATCGCAAGTCTTTGGCTAATGTCACGCCTAAGATGTGTAAGGATGGGTCGGCCATTAGTTGAACTTCATCCACTCTCAAGGGTGGAGAGGTGTTGAACTTCTTTTTGGAGATAAGGCAGTACTTGGTTTTGTCGGAGTTGAATTCAACACGATTCTGTTTTCCCCACTCTAGAATAAGTTCAATGTCGTTATTAATAGAGTTGAACATTAGTTCGCGATCATCAAGACAGGATCTGGCATGAGTCTGTCTTGTATCGAAGCTGTACGAGTAACGTAGAGTACCATCGTCAGCGAAGCTGAGAAGTGGGTTGGAGGGGATTGAAAGAAGGTCATTTATAAAGATGAGAAATAGGGCCGGTGATAAAATTGACCCCTGGGGGACCCCTGCAGAGATCGGGTGGGATGCGGATTTGACGCCATCCAATACTACTTTGATTGACCGGCCGGAAACGACTCGATCCACCTCTGTGGAAGTGAGTCAACTCCAATAGCTTTGAGTTTAGCTAACAGGGCTGAGTGCCAAACTCTATCGAAAGCCTTGGAGATATCCAGAGCAACCAGACTAAACTCACCGGATCCATGCAGACTACGGCTGAGGTGTTCTGTAAGACAGACTAAAAGATCGCCAGTGGATCTTTTTTGTCGGAAGCCATACTGTCTGTCGTTTATGAGTAGGTTGGATTCTAGATATCCCATAAGCTTTTTGTTGATTATCGTCTCCATGGTTTTGGAGAGAATAGAAGTAATTGCTATTGGGCGGTAATTGGAGGGAAGGCTGGAATCACCTTTTTTCGGTATGGGCTGAACATGGGCAAGTTTCCACGAGTCGGGATAAACTCCGGAGAAATATGACAGAGAAAATAATTTGGGCAGAGGTTTAGCCAAAGGTGAGGCACATTATTTTAAGACGATAGGGGGTATATTATCGGGTCCAGTGGATTTGTTGGCATCGAGCTCTTTGAGGCACCTGTACACCTCGCGAGTCCTGAAAAAAACCCTGTCGATTGAATGGCCGTTATGCTCGGATTCAGGGGGTAACACATCAGGCTTAATAGAAAACTCATTTTAGAAACCACATTTTGCTATAATAGTTCTGTGAGCTATTTCTCTAACACATTACGGTTAGAGCCTAACATCATTTTAACGAGGCAGTACAGTTTTCACTTATAGTATGGTAAATTGTACTGAGAGGTTCCATTAAAACAATATTTGCCCTTATTGCAGACATTTCGAGCCGATACCTATGCTTTTCCCCTGATTAAACTTCAAATCGATTTTGTTAATTGCTGTGAATTATTTTGAGAATTCAATTAAAAAAAGTAAATATTAATAATAATAATAAAATAACGAGTAAAAAGCGAGAGATTGGTGGACATAGTGAAGGTGAACGCAGATATAGCGAGATCATATACAAAATGCAGCAAGGATATCAAGGTCGAATTAGAAATACGATGGGAAAAAATTACAGAGGACCTTATGTAAGTGCTTAGGCCCTTCAACAAGAAACGCTGTTTCGTATTTTTGTACTTTAGCAATGTCGTCTAGCTTCAGTTGCATCGACGGGTAAGGACGATGGTCAAAATTTCAAGTGCGAAACATAAAGGGCCTTTTCAAGAATGCAGGTTGCGTGCGCAATGACTTATTCAGCTACACACTCTCAATTGCTGAATAAGTCATTGCGCACGCAACCTGCATTCTTGAAAAGGCCCAAAGGCTTCAACAATTGCTTACTAAACGCGCGAAGTCTCCATCCGAAAATTGATATTTATTAGCTCTGGGGCCTTATTCTCTATTACAATACTCAAATGCTTTTTACTCGAAACTGTTATCCGAAACTAAAATGCTTCCGTATTCCCTATTACAATATTGCTTCCTCTCGAGGAAATGTGCCTGAAAGAAAAGAAAATGAGCGCAAGAGCTTTCAATTGTATCGCCCACACATAAAATTTTATAAATTGCTCGATTACCCTTGAGCTTTCGAGTAAAAATCTAACAATATGCCGATTTATACTACACCTTATTTTATTTGGGATTTGGGGATAAACTCATTTTACGTATAAACGGTATGCCACAAAAAATTGTGAGCTTTACCCACACAAACTTAAAGGAATATGTACACAAAAACTGTTTATTTTAAAATATTATGCAAACGTCAAAATTAATTTTTGGATATAGAAAATTCCTTTTAGATCCCCAGAATTTTAGGGAAAAGGGTTTTATATACAATTTATTTCTAGTGAAATTGAAAAAAGAGCTCTTTTGTGCAGTTTTAAAATGTGCGGATTCAGTTTAAAATAAATGGTTGTTTATGGCATAATGTTCAGAGATTTATGCGGGGATGTAGATATGCCATCCTTTTATGTTATGCTTTTTTTAGGTCATTAGTGCATAATAATTGAATAATCACACCGTTATTTTTCTTGTGGTAAAGCGTGATTGTAACTAATCCTCCGCGTAAAGGTTTCGAATTTTAAATCTGCCACGGTAACCACTTATAAATAAAGTGGTGAAAGTGCAAGTACCTTTTTCAGATATCTGTTACTGCTGCTACTTTTAATGATAGTAGAACTAATGTTTACTTACATTGTAGTTAATTGAGGGTAACATTAGCTATAATGTTACCAAAAACTAAAACTATCTTCAATTTGTGATTTAATTTAATAATTCATGCATATCATAAGTGTTTGCCAATAATGAAGCCCCGGCTTACAAAAGAATTATTATTTTGTTTGTAAACAACTTCACACAACCACATTTTTTTAAGTTTGAATGTGTGAGAACATCATCATCCATCGCATAACCTCCCTTTTCTGGAAAATTATGAAAACTTCGCATAAAACTAATTTCTCATAACCTCACTTATATTTGAATTGTATGCAAACTTCATCCGCCAGAAAATTCAGTTGGAGCTCACAAGGGAAATATACGAAGTGCGCAAGATCAAATATTCACCCATAACCTCACTAATTTTTGAATTTCATGGAAACTTCGCAAAATTTACCCGCCAAAAAATTCAGTTTTGCCTAACAACGGAAATATGCGAAGTACGCAAGACCAAATATGCACGCACACAAACCCAATTCGAGGAAAACCGCAGTGCGCATGCCCCAATCCCAAATTGATCGGGAACAGAAAAATTTACCCCCTCCACCGTAAAAGCTCATTTATTCCGGATTATCTTTATCGTATATTCAGGCATATTATATTATGCCTGAATATACGATAAAGATAATCCGGAATAAATGAGCTTTTACGGTGGAGGGGGTAAATTTTTCTGTTCCCGATCAATTTGGGATTGGGGCATGCGCACTGCGGTTTTCCTCGAATTGGGTTTGTGTGCGTGCATATTTGGTCTTGCGCACTTCGCATATTTCAGTTGTTAGGCAAAACTGAATTTTTTGGCGGGTGAATTTTACGAAGTTTGCATGCAATTCAAAAATTAGTGAGGTTATGGGTGAATATTTGATCTTGCGCACTTCGCATATTTCCCTTATGAGCTCCAACTGAATTTTATGGCCGGTGCAGTTTGCATATAATTCAAAACTAAGTGAGGTTATGCGAAATTAGTTTTATGCGAAGTTTGCATATTTTGCAGAAATAAGTGAGGTTATTCGATGGATGATGATGTTCTCACACATTCAAACTGAAAAAAATGTGATTGTGTGAAGTTGTTTACAAACAAAGTAAGAATTGTTTTGTTAACCGGGGCTCCAATGGCAAATACTTAAGATATGTATGAATGATTAAATGAAATCACTCATTGATGATAGTTTTAGCTTTTGGTAACATTATAACTAATGTTACCTCAATTAACTATATGTAAATAAACAGTAGTTTTACTATCATTAAAAGTAGCACCAGTAACTGATATCTGGAAAAGGTAAATACTTGCACTTTCACCACTTTATTTATAAGTGGTCACCGTGGCAGATTAAAATTCGAAACCTTTACGCGGAGGATTAGTCACAATCACGCTTTACCACAAGAAAAATAACGGTGTGACTATACAATTATTATGCACTAATGACCTGAAAAAAGCATAACATAAAAGGGTGGCATGTCTACATCCCCGCATAAATCTCTGAACATTATGCCATGAACAACCTGTATTTTAAACTGAATCGAATCGGCACATTTTAAAACTGCACAAAACAGCTGCTTTTTCAATTTCAATAGAAATAAATTGTATATAAAACCCTTTTCCCTAACAATCTGGGTATCTAAAAGGAATTTTCCATATCCAAAAATTAATTTTGACGTTTGCATAAAATTTTAAAATAAACAGTTTTTGTATACATATTTCATTAAGTTTGTGTGGGTAAAGCTCACAATTTTGTATGGCATACCGTTTATACGTAAAATGAGTTTATCCCCAAATCCCAAATAAAATAAGGTGTAGTATAAATCGGCATATTGTTACAGTTTCGAGTCAGTTTTGTAATAGAGAATACCATTTTGGCAGTTTCGAGAAAAAATCTCACAATATTGTAATAGAGAATAAGGCCCCAGGTGTGCACGCATTTCGAGCTTTCGACGAGCTTTGTTCTTCCACTTTAAGCCTGGAGTCTCGGGGGAATATTCAAAACTAACTAATTTAATAAAGTACTTACAGGAACCTCAACATATAATCCATTATAGAATGAAATTTAGCCACCTGCAAATCCCGAAAACTTCTCTCCTCTAGGTAACACGGGCCTTACTGCCACTCCATGCAGACAATAATTGTGTCCTCCAGACGCAGTCTTTTCAATAACAGGAACATCTGGGGTCCTTCAGACTGCTTCCACTTCTCAGACTGCCTGTTACCTCCATCGACACCGGTCCTTGACTTGCAATCAGTTAATCAGTTCCTCTACTTTCGTCTAAACAATTTGAACTAGGCTCTCCAAAATCTTTTTCTTCCAAAAACAAAGGGACCAGCAGCAACTTTTCCTCCAAAAAAACAAATTTTCGTTTTTCTTCTCGTTCAAAAATTAAAAAAAAAAAACTAATTATTTGGTTGATGGTTTTTTGTTTTTAAACTTATTTTTTTCTGAAAATTGTTGAACTTCAAAATTATCCCAAAACTGAACTTCAAAATTTCATCCTTTATTTTCCTTTTTATTTCTCGCCTACTTGTAGATATTGTACGTACGATACATGATATTGTGGATTTATTCCCGAAGTACAGTGGATCTCAGGTATTTCTAGTCGAATACAGGCCAGCCGTTACAGTAGGATGGGTAAAGCATACATAGCTTATGAACATTGAAGAGCATGCAACATCTATTAATAGGCTCGTTTCTTGAATTCGTATAGTGTGGAAAGCTTCGATAATCTGCGGGGCTATACACATAGATTTCTTAATGCGAACAGGAGAAATTATTTTTGAATGGAAGAGAGCGATAAAATTAAAACTTGAAGCTCCATATAAAAATGATCCACATTACTTTTCCAACGCAGATTTTTTGAAATATTTTAGTTGTCATTAAAAAAGTTTGTTGAAACATTTTGCTCATTATCTCCGGATTTTAAAGACGCACAATTCACTTTTATTCAATTTTACTTTTCTTTTCGAACTATCCTTTATTATACTCTTTTGACTCTATAATGTGCCCTTCAGCTTCCTGAAAATGGTAATACAAGTTTCGAGATAAAGATGACACAAAGGACCAACAATCCTATTCAATCCATATCAAATTGAATTTGAGGCTATCGTTCCCGAACCGGACACCACCCGACAAACCCATACAAGTTAACAACACTGTAAACAGATTATCAAAGCGTTTTTTTTTACAGTTAAAAAAAGAATAAATTGATATAAAGGATACCTAGCAGCCCACTTTCAAGTCCTTATTTGTAATTTTTTTCTAGGAAGACCCTTCATAGTTTTTTTTTAATCTTCAAAAGCATACAATGTCGACGGAAGAGGATTGGAAACAGGATGTAAAAAAGCAGCAAGAATCCTTTTCGTGTAGTATCTTTGGTAATTCTAGAGAAGAACCCAAAGTTTTCTTGCTAAGAACTTTTTATTGCAAACTTTATTGCAAAGTTCAACTTAGGTATTCTATGGAACATATATTAAAAACCCTTTCCTCCACCGATTCGTTATAAAATGGCTTAATAAGTTTAATCCCTGCTGCTGCAGTAGTTTAGTTCTCATGGAAATATTTATTTATGACATTTCCGGTTTTTGAAAACTTTGAACAAAAATAAATAAAGCTAGGGTGGGTTTAACCTAGCTAATTCCAAACGGAACTGGGGTCATTGAAACCGAAACTTTTTGGTTTGAGGCGAATAAATTTTGAGTAATTTACGAGTTAGTCAACTTGTGAGCTTTTTCAGAGGAGAAACTTTTTGGAGATGTCTGAAATATTGATCAGGGTTTAAAAGTTTGTCACGAAATGCAAAGATTGAAAAGAGGTTTAACGTGTGCCACTTTTTTTTGGTTGAACTCTTGGAAAAATTTACCTAGTTTGTTAAATACACTTTTATATTTCTTCGAATAATGTTAGACATACTAAAAGAGAGCACCTGTAAAATCTTTCGGAAGATAAGGGTAACCCTAAATTGGCCCTGAATATGCAGTGGTCTGTCTTACCGAGCGGTGATCAATATCGACAGAGTACCGTAATGGTGGCAAGGGACGTCTGGAAAGTCAGGAGTTAAAAAAATCTGGAACACTGTCCAGACCAACCAACATCTATAATGGACTCCGAAACGACAACGGTCTGGCCTGCTTCCTTTTCAACCTGGCGTTGGAGAAAGTGATCCGAGATTCGGGCGTGAAATCTAGGGGCACAATCTTCCACAATTCCACCCTATGAGGCTTGTTACACGGTATAACACTTTCTGCTGTAACAAACCGGTTTGTGCGTGTTATACGAATTTCACGATAAACTGACTGGGGAATGCCACACAGGAGACTAAGACGCACTGGTGAAACCGGTTTTATGGGAGAGAAACGAAGAAAAGGAAGGGGAAAATGGCCTATTTTCCCCTTTCTTCTCTTCGTTTCTCTCCCATAAAACCGGTTTCACCAGTGCGTCTTAGTCTCCTGTGTGGCATTCCCCACTGTTCTGCATTTTTTCGTGTAACAATTCTATTGTCTATGTAGCTGTGTACAAACTTTAAGTCATTTTCGTAGACCCCGAGCAACCCCGAGAATGAAATTATGATTGTGTTAGTGTGTTGCTCTGTGCAGTCGAGAATTTTTTGGGATGCACAAGTAACAAACTTCCCCGCGACCCCTTGCCTATAAAACCGGTTTATTGGAATTACTGGAAGTGTTGATGGAAGAAATGTTATGCCGTGTAACTTGCCTCAATTACTGGTTTATGCAGAGGTGTTGACATAATTGGAAGAATAACAACGGCTGTACAACAAGCTTTCATTTAGATCGAGCGGGCGCCAAGAAATCTGGAACCGCACATTAACGAAAGCAAAACGAAGTACATGGTGGCATCATCCACAAGAACACCTAACATTGGTCTCACAATCACTACCTTGAAGAGGAACACGAGTTCGAAGTTTGAAGTGGTAAAATCATATACCTACCTTGGGCCAATAGTAGCAGCCGACAATAGCATGGAACCAGAAATACGCGCACGGCTGCTAAAAGCCAACAAAGGCTACTGTAGTCTGTCAAGGCTCTTTAATTCCAATATCTAACGATAACGTCTAAACCTTTACTATGTAAGACGATGGTCTTATCGATACTCACATATGCATCTGAAACTCAGGAAATAAGTCTCGGCAGGCTCCGGTGAGCTGGGTATCGAGCTCGTTTGAGTGAAGATGAGCCTGCTCGGAGAGTTCTCTGCGGTAAGACCTATGGCGGGGTGCGACAGAGAGGGAGACCCATCATTCGCTGGAAGGATGGCGTAGACAAGGATGTTCAGAGCTTAGGGATGCTATACTGGATGACATCGGCTTAGCATCGGGACCGGTGGAGAGAACCGTTGTAAGAGGCCAGGACCGGATCTCAGTTGTAGAGCCGTTAAAGCAGAAAAAGAACAACTGTGCCATTGTTTGTAAGATCGGTTTATGTTTGAAAAATCGCGATTTTGGTCGATTTTTTGAGGTGGGATGATCAAGTAATGCGAGGTTGCAGAAACATGATTATGGCGTATACTACAGCTGTCATGGATGTGCTTGAAATAGTATTTATTGCCGAGAAAGATATTACAGTCTACTAATGCTTACTAAAACATCTTCTTTCGGGAAATCTGTCCCTTTTCATATATGCCTAACAATAATATCCAATTTAATGCTTCAGAACCCAGCGGGAAATGGAGTGCTCCAATAGCAGTGTTTGAGCACTCCTTAAAAATCTTACAGCCCTCCCGTACTAGTTCCATATACGTTTTAACATTGCATGCCATTGCAGGGAAGCATACCTTTTTATGTTCCTTCAAAAGCGTTCTAGGAGCATTATAAAAAACTGTTAATAAAGTACATATATTATTTTACTTTCCGAGCGCGTGCGTGGTTTAAGCAAAGCAGTACCCAACTAAATTCTAACGATTCGACCAACAGTATATCGAGTGTGCTCTAATGTCACCCTTTATGGTCACGAAGATAATCGCCCGTTTTGTTCGTTCTATAAAATTTATAAAAACCGCAGTAATGCTCCCTCGGGAGCATATTTAACAGTGCTCAAAGAAGCTTCCCGTAATATATCTCGTAGGGTGTAATAACTTAAATGTAGAGCCATTAAACAGTTATCATAACCTTCAAAATTGTCCTAAATAGAAGATCTGTCAAGTGTCAAATAGCATTAAAAGAACAATCTGGTTAGAAGCGTATAGAAGCGTTTATGTGCCTAACTAAAATATTTATTAGAGCAAGCCATTGATGAATGTAATCTTCTAGACCCAGACGATAAATGTCCTGATTTGCAAGCTGATACAGACCGTTCAACAGGAATTAATTGTGAAATGAATTAAAGGAGCTCAGTAGCCTCTTCTTCCACCACCCCAAACTTAAGTACTTTTGCTAGTACGGCCAAAAACTCATCTTATCTAGAGGCAGTGAATTTTAACGAGATGGCAATTAACATTAAGAAGCCACCATTTGGTGCCATATGATGACGTACAGTAGAATATATGTAGATGGAACCTTGAAGGAACCCTCCCGTCGTAAAAACAGGGCAACTTTGGAAACCGATTTTGATGGCGAATATTTACAAAAGATGTTTTAGGCTTACGTAACATACGATCGTGTGTAGCTTTTTATTTGGGTACACAGACAATATATTTCAAGGAATATGTATAGAAGTATACTTGAATGTGTATGTCATCGAAAACTCTGGCGAGGATAAGATTGTATTTTTGGGACTGATATCTTGCAAACTCCTAGCACGGAAAAGGCTCCCCCAACCGTCTATTTTCAGCACTTGAAACCGATGTAAGAATGGAGGTTCCGTGGCAAAAAAAAACACAATACACAGCTTAACTTAATCTAGAGGAAGAAGATTCAGTAGGTATTGGGTGGGAGGTGAAATAGGAGGAAGGATTATCAACAAAGCGGCAGGTCTGATTCTTTCATGATTTTATACAGACTTTGTAAGCTGACTGACAAATGGCTCCTGTTTTATGTTTTAATGGGCATGTATCGGGATTTCTTAATTCCAGTTGCTAAGAAGATTTTCAGCAAATGTAACCATAGAACCATGTGCGGAGAAAAATATTTTTTTATGTGGAAGACTATAGACTCAGGGAAGGCCCTTTGTACTGTCGACAATCTATTTTTTTCGTATAGAGTGCAGTGTCGAACAGCAGCTCTTGGCAAAAGATAGTCAAGAGAGAGCGAAAAAACGAAGGAACTTCCACAGGAAAAAAAAGATTATTAAAATGTTATCATTACTCTCAAAAATCTATTTGTAACTGAGTGATTAAATTGCCTAAATCCATTTTCTTAACATTGCCTTTTTCATATGGAAAACCAAATTTACGAATCACCTTTTGTACTACCAGCCCATCAGATATAATTATTAGTAAACTTAGTTTAGTAGCTAAACCAGAAATTAGGGGAATGGGACGGAATCGAGGAGAAGTTTAAACTCTAAAATATTGTAGAAGTTGACAAATACTGGCTGTAACAGATTGGTTCCAAGTCGAGTTCATACACGAAATGAAATACTCCGTGGCGAAATTGAGAAGTACAAATTTTGTGTTGGATTTAGCCACATCTCCCCATTTACACACAGGTCGTCGGCAGCCCGTGTGCTGAAAGTTTTCACCTTGAGGCTAAATATCACCATACACTCACCGGCCGCCAACTGTATGGGGCCTGCAGCTCAAGAAAACTGACAAAAATCTTTATGCGTTTGGGCATTTATCGTCGATTTGTGCCTGAAGATCTGAACTTCTATTCGCTCTCAAGCCGTGCATTTGCGGCTGGAATTCATGTCATACCCACTTGGAACGGAAAGCAAGGTGGGAGCTAGGCGCGAAAGCCATCCATCCACATCGTGGGTGTTCGCGGCTAGGCCCTGGGGCCGCCTTGAAGTTTTCGTTGAGGCCATGAACATTTTTGCACTTGAATTAACAACCTGCTATGCTAAGCTGTCGTCTTCGCCGGTGTGTCTGTAGGGAATCATGCTACGGCCTGTCAGGCGGACACCTGGAGTATCATTTCTCAATCAGACTGAGTAGTCTGTGGCCTTCATCAGGCCGTGCCGGCTGACTAGGTCTGAAAGGCCACTGCTTATCGACGGTCTGTAAGTGAAGGGGGGTCTTTAGTGGAGAAACATATCTTACTTAAATTAACCCAGTTTTCTCGCAACTACTCTCGCAACTCAACCTCACCATGAGCAAATAATTTTTTTGCCACATACCGAATCCATTCTACTACACTCAATTGAAAGTCCACAGTGAATTATTGGATACCAGCAACACAGAATTACTATAAATAGACAAAATAGCACAGTTTCCACCTAAAGGGTAATCCTATGCCATCCGTGAATATCTGAAAAATGATGCCCTAGTACGGTAGACTAATTAAATTCCTTCGAAATGCAAAGTTTGCAAATTATTCGATGCCAGTCTGATCTGCACACTAACTTCAGCACATTTCAGTAATATTTCGGTAAACTTCACGAATTCACGCCGAATGGTAGCAAATACCCTTGGTAAGCGTTTCTGGGCCATTCAACACTCTCAAAGGATTTGCAAATCATGATGCAAAGCCGCTCCTGCCGTTCATGTTTTTGATTTTGGTTCATATCCTGGGGCGACCCTAAGCAAACCCTAATTGCGACTAAATTGGCTTACTTGGAGGGGGGATTCCGGGTCTGGAGGGTGTCTTCTGTTTACTGTAAGCTTTCATCCTGATAATGGGTTCGAAAGTTCCAGTTGGGAATATATTGGATGGCGAATGTAGATTGAATTTTACGCCAATAAAATCTTCATCAAGGACTTCCCTGCGAACTCGTTCCGAAGGAATACCCAACATCATTTCGTCCTAGATGACTTCGACAGCCCCATCATTTGCAAGCATTGGTGCTGGTGTGGAGTGCAGGAGTCCTTGTAGCAACATCTGTTTACCTTAGAAAATTTTTCCGTACTGGGAATTACATCCTTGGAACAATAAACCACTGTTGGCTGGCAGCGGAAATTGAGTTTTCTTATACCCAGGAGGGAATTGGGTTGAGTTACTAGGTTCGCACATTATTATCCTTTTCGGTTGCTCGTAGTACACTTTTTGAAACTCCTTCGTATTTAATATTAATTTTTAAGCATATTTACTTTCAAAGCTTACAGGAAATTAACTTCAAATTGTTTTCTTCTTGCTTGTTGCTGCTGTAGTAATAAAAGATTATGTTTGACTACGACTTGATAATCCTAGTCAGATTTTTTATAGTTAAAAATGTCACCGGAAGATTAGAAGTGTTTTATTATTGAGTTTTTTAGAATGATGAGTAGGTGAGTGTCTTAGCACAAATAAACAATTTTTCTGTTCAAAGCATTTGGGCAGATTAGGACTAGACATTATACTAGCCCCTCAAGCTAGCAATGTAGCTAGATACTCTTACATTTTTACAGTTAAGCCGTAATTCGTATGATTAACACTTTAAATTTTCACTCAAAAACTTATTTATTAAAAACCAAACTCAATTCAGCAACAAACACAATTCTTATAGTGGAAGTACATAGGGACGCGACGCGACGTGAACGAGACGCTGAGAGACGCGACGCCGAAGCTTTTCAACCAAACACATTGAAGCCGGATTTTCTTGGCGTTAAAATTTTTTAACGGTCAAAGTAGGCTTAATACATTGTTATTATTGAAAGTATTTCGTATTTGTCAAAAAAAAATCATGGAAGAATTAATGTTGTTAACAATGAATGCTATTCATATTGTATAAACAATATAAAAATTTATACAATCGAAATATGTATAAGGCGCTGGTGGGTCCGGGAGATGAATTTGTCCCGAGATGTTAACGGATACTTTACAACCAGTTTCCTTCATATTAAAAATAATGATCCGGAGGATTTTTTTAAGCATACTAGAATGACGAGGCCGATATATGATCTCTTGCTAACGCTATTTTCGCGTCGCGTCGCGGCAAAAGTTCAAAGTTGGTCAACTTTTCGCGTCGAAAGCTTGGCGTTGCGTCGCGTCGCGTTACATTATGCCGATTTATACTACACCTTATTTTATTTGGGAATTGGGGATAAACTCATTTTACGTATAAACGATATGCCATACAAAATTGTGAGCTTTACCCATACAAACTTAATGGAATATGTATACAAAAACTGTTTATTTTAAAATATTATGTAAACGTCAAAATTAATTTTTGGATATGGAAAATTCCTATTAGATCCCCAGATTTTTAAGGAAAAAGGTTATAAGTACAATTTATTTGTAGTGAAATTGAAAAAAGAGCTGTTTTGTGCAGTTTTAAAATGTGCGGATTCAGTTTAAAATAGTGGTTGTTCATGATAATGTTCAGAGATTTATGCGGGGATGTAGACATGCCATCCTTTTATGTTATGCTTTTTTCAGGTCATTAGTGCATAATAATTGTATAATCACACCGTTATTTTTCTTGTGGTAAAGCGTGATTGTGACTAATCCTCCGCGTAAAGGTTTCGAATTTTAAATCTGCCACGGTCACCACTTATAAATAAAGTGGTGAAAGTGCAAGTATCTACCTTTTTCAGATATCTCTTACTGCTGCTAATTTTAATGATAGTAAAACTACTGTTTATTTACATATAGTTAATTGAGGTAACATTAGTTATAATGCTACCAAAAACTAAAACTATCTTCAATGAGTGATTTCATTTAATAATTCATACATATCATAAGTGTTTGCCATTGGAGCCCCGGTTTACAAAACAATTCTTACTTTGTTTGTAAACAACTTCACACAATCACATTTTTTTAAGTTTGAATGTGTGAGAACATCATCATCCATCGAATAACCTCACTTATTTCTGAAAAATATGCAAACTTCGCATAAAACTAATTTCGCATAACCTCACTTATTCTTGAATTGTATTCAAACTTCACCCGCCATGAAATTCAGTTGGAGCTCACAAGGGAAATATTAGAAGTGCGCAAGATCAAATATTCACCCATAACCTCACTAATTTTTGAATTGCATGGAAACTTCGCAAAATTCACCCGCCAAAAAATTCAGTTTTGCCTAACAACGGAAATATGTGAAGTGCGCAAGACAAAATATGCACGCACACAAAGCCCCCTTTTAGACGGGCGGACACCGAACAGACAAAACGAACGAACGAACTGGGTGTATAGGGAAGAGGGTGAGAGAGGACGATGGGGAGGGCAGACAATTTTCATGGGCACTTTCAGCGAACTGTGAACGGACAATTTGACAGTTCCTGCGTTGTTGTTGTTGCTAGGATGAGAGGGCAAAAGCAAATTTCAAAAAGCAAGAACAGCAAGCCATGAAGTTTTTATAAAAGCAACAACAAAACCCAATCATTTTTGGATTTTGTCCGTTCGTTGGTGTCCGCCCGTGTAAATGCCCAGCCGACACTCCACCGGGCTTCAAAGGAAAATTTGCGATTACAGTTAAGTTTTGTCTGTTCGGTGTCCGCCCGTCTAAAAAGGGCCAAACCCAATTCGAGGAAAACCGCAGTGCGCATGCCCCAATCCCAAATTGATCGGGAACAGAAAAATTTACCCCCTCCACCGTAAAAGCTCATTTATTCCGGACTAGCATAAAACCCGCGTGCCTTGCAACGCCTTTAAAAACTGTTTATTATGTGCAATGTTTTCCTTAAAAAAACCAACAAAAAAGCCAGCTGTTATTATCCCTAAAAAGGGTTTATTATAGTGCATTTTTTTAATAAATATGGTAAACAAATTGCTGCGAATATCACCTCTGCTCAACAAATCTGCAAGTTTTGAAGCAGAGATTGGCATGTATATGTCATCAAGAAAAGTGACATTTTAGGGTTTGACGAACGTTCGTTAAGTTTGTTCGCCTATTTACGTGGATGTAAGAAATTATGAAGCAATCACAAATGAATATTAAATAAAGTGAATTTCGAGTCATTCATTTCTACGTGATTATAGGGATGCACTGTCAAAATTTGAGCCCTTCAGCTTCAGAGGTTTGGGTTAACCCCATTTCATCTCCTTTGGGGGTGCATTTCGAGTAATCGCCTCTTAGTGGATGTCCACGTCATTATAGGGATGCACTGTCCAAATTTCAACCCTGTAGCTCCAGTAGTTTGGTAACCCCATTTCACCCCTTTAGGGGATGAATTTCGAAAAATCGCTTCTTAGTAAATGTCCACTTCATTATAAATATGCACTGTCAAAATTTCAGCCGTTTAGCTCCAGCGGTTTGGCTTAACCCCATTTAACCCCCTCAGGGGATGAATTTCGAAAAATCGTTTCTTAATGGATGTCCACGTCATTAAGGGGAAGCACTGTTCAAAATTTCAGCCCTATAGCTCCAGCGGTTTGGGTAAACCCCATTTCACCCTCTTAGGGGATAAATTTCGAAAAATTGCCTTATAGTGGATGTCCACTCCATTGTAGGGATGCACTGTTAAAATTCCAGCCCTATAACTTTAGCGGTTTGGATAAACCCCGTTTCACCCCCTTAGGGGATGAATTTTGAAAAATCGCTTCTTAGTGGATGTTCACGCCATTATAGGGATGCACTGTCAAAATTTCAGCCCAATAGCTCAAGCGGTTTGGGTAAACCCCATTTCACCCCCTTAGGGGATAAATTTCGAAAAATCGCCTTACAGTGGATGTCCACGCCATTATAGGAATGCACTGTTAAAATTTCAGCCCTATAACTTTAGCGGTTTGGATAAACCCCGTTTCACCCCCTTAGGGGATGAATTTTGAAAAATCGCTTCATAGTGGATGTTTTTTTACAGCAAGAGTTAACCCTTCTAGCACAGAAGGCGCACTTTTCAGCTAAGCATGAAAATCTATATATGCATACACATACATACATATATATATATACACATATATATACATATATAGAGTTTCCCTTCTAACACAGAAGGCACACTTCCCAGCAGGGCTGAGAAATATTTACCACTGCCGTGGCTCAGCTGAGACATGCAAACATAAAATATTAGTAACATGTAAATAGAACACAAATCCTATGTTCACGCCATTATAGGGATGCACTGTCAAAATTGCAGGCCTATAGCTCCAGCGGTGTGGGTAAACCCCATTTCACCCCCTTAGGGGATGAATTTCGAAAAATCGCTTCTTAGTGGATGTCCACGCCATTATAGGGGATGCACTGTCAAAATTTCAGCCCTATAGCTTTAGCGGTTTGTAAAAACCCCATTTCACACCCTTAGAGGATGAATTTCGAAAAATCGCTCTTTAGTGGATGTCCACGTCATTATAGGGATGCACTGTTAAAATTTCAACCCTATAGCTTCAGCGGTTTGGATAAACCCTATTTCACCCGCTTAAGGGATGAATTTCGAAAAATCGCTTTATAGTGGATGTCCACTCCATTATAGGGATGCACTGTCCAAACTTCAGCCCTATAACTTTAGCGGTTTGTAAAAACCCCATTTCAGACCCTTAGGGGATGAATTTTGAAAAATCGCTTCTTAGTGGATGTTCACGCCATTATAGGGATGCACTGTCAAAATTTCAGCCCTATAGCTCCAGCGGTGTGGGTAAACCCCATTTCACCCCCTTAGGGGATGAATTTCGAAAAATCGCTTCTTAGTGGATGTCCACGCCATTATAGGGATGCACTGTCAAAATTTCAGCCCTATAGCTTTAGCGGTTTGTAAAAACCCCATTTCACACCCTTAGGGGATGAATTTTGAAAAATCGCTTCTTAGTGGATGTTCACGCCATTATAGGGATGTACTGTCAAAATTTCAGCCCTATAGCTCCAGCGGTGTGGGTAAACCCCATTTCACCCCCTTAGGGGATGAATTTCGTAAAATCGCTTCTTAGTGGATGTCCACGCCATTATAGGGATGCACTGTCAAAATTTCAGCCCTATAGCTTTAGCGGTTTGTAAAAACCCCATTTCACATCCTTAGGGGATGAATTTCGAAAAATCGCTTCTTAGTGGATGTTCACGCCATTATAGGGATGCACTGTCAAAATTTCAGCCCTATAGCTCCAGCGGTGTGGGTAAACCCCATTTCACCCCCTTAGGGGATGAATTTCGAAAAATCGCTTTTTAGTGGATGTCCACGCCATTATAGGGATGCACTGTCCAAATTTCAGCCCTATAGCTTTAGCGGTTTGTAAAAACCCCATTTCACACCTTTAGGGGATGAATTTCGAAAAATCGCTCTTTAGTGGATGTCCACGTCATTATAGGGATCCACTGTTAAAATTTCAACCCTATAGCTCCAGCGGTTTGGATAAACCCTATTTCACCCGCTTAAGGGATGAATTTCGAAAAATCGCTTTATAGTGGATGTCCACTCCATTATAGGTATGCACTGTCCAAATTTCAGCCCTATAGCTTTAGCGGTTTGTAAAAACCCTATTTCACACCCTTAGGGGATGAATTTTGAAAAATCGCTCTTTAGTGGATTACTGGATGTAAACGTCATTATAGGGATGCACTGTCAAAATTTCAGCCCTATAGCTTTAGCGGTTTGTAAAAACCCCATTTCACACCCTTAGGGGATGAATTTCGAAAAATCGCTCTTTAGTGGATGTCCACGTCATTATAGGGATCCACTGTTAAAATTTCAACCCTATAGCTCCAGCGGTTTGGATAAACCCCATTTCACCCCCTTAAGGGATGAATTTCGAAAAATCGCTTTATAGTGGATGTCCACGCCATTATAGGGATGCACTGTCAAAATTTCAGCCCTATAGCTTTAGCGGTTTGTAAAAACCCCATTTCGCACCCTTAGGGGATGAATTTTGAAAAATCGCTCTTTAGTGGATGTCCACGTCATTATAGGGATCCACTGTTAAAATTTCAACCCTATAGCTCCAGCGGTTTGGATAAACCCCATTTCACCCCCTTAAGGGATAAATTTCGAAAAATCGCTTTATAGTGGATGTCCACGCCATTATAGGGATGCACTGTCAAAATTTCAGCCCTATAGCTTTAGCGGTTTGTAAAAACCCCATTTCGCACCCTTAGGGGATGAATTTTGAAAAATCGCTCTTTAGTGGATTACTGGATGTAAACGTCATTATAGGGATGCACTGTCAAAATTTCAGCCCTATAGCTTTAGCGGTTTGTAAAAACCCCATTTCACACCCTTAGGGGATGAATTTCGAAAAATCGCTCTTTAGTGGATGTCCACGTCATTATAGGGATCCACTGTTAAAATTTCAACCCTATAGCTCCAGCGGTTTGGATAAACCCCATTTCACCCCCTTAAGGGATGAATTTCGAAAAATCGCTTTATAGTGGATGTCCACGCCATTATAGGGATGCACTGTCAAAATTTCAGCCCTTTAGCTCCAGCGGTTTAGGTTGTGCGTTTTCTGTCAGTCAGTTACTTTTTATACAATAGAAAAAAAAAGTAAAGATAAAAAATCCCCTTACAACTTATTGAACCCCATTTCACCCCCTTAAACCCTTTTTTTCTCCATAAAAAGTAGCCTATGTCCGTCTCCAAGGTCTAAACTATGTCTGTAGCAAATTTCATCAAAATCGGTTTAGTGGTTTAGGCGTGAAAGCGTAACAGACAGACAGACAGACAGACAGACAGACAGACAGACAGAGTTACTTTCGCATTTATAATATTAGTAAGGATTATCTTTATCGTATATTCAGGCATATTGTACTCACTACATAGGATATCGTATAATTCAATATTTTTTTGACATTATTAACTTCGCGTAGCGTCACGTCGCGTCGCGTCGCGTCCCTATGTACTTCCAGTGTTAAGGTGCGCTTACGCGGACAATTTTTTGAGCAACAATCGCCGACAACAGTAATCTGGAGCAATACAAGCAATTTACGGCAACGCCAACTAGTATCAATTTGAAAAAATGTTTTGCAACAACAATTTAGAGCCATATAGTCCGGGTGCTGGAGCATTTCCAGTGGTTTTGGCGTGATGTAACGGACTTTTTTGGTGGAATCGGTCAGAAATGATATCCTCAACAATATTTAGGGGGTGCGCAAGCATGAAACTCCCAGGTAGCCCAAAAACTGAAAAGTTCACTAAAAATTCCCTGTTTTTTGGCCTAATAGAGTTGGCAATAGAAACTGAGTCCTTTTTCGAGCGAATTTGAAACGCGCCTAGCATTTCTGGCGTCGCCGAGTTAGCAATTTATGTGGAAAAAACGCCTTAGTTGCAGTTTTTTGCCAAAAATCTTAAAAAAATTAAAAACCATAAAAAAATTTAAAAACCAGAATTTTAATGATTGGATATTGTAAAGAGAGTCCTAGGCCCATTTTACACGATGAAACACAAAACATAAAGTTTCCAGCAAGCTTAGGCTAGGGGTGAGAGAGGGCTTGAGGGGACGTGAAATTTTGCCAGCAAACTTTTGGAAGCAACTTTGCGGAAACAGTTTGACAGCTTCAGGTTTGTTGTTGTTTTTTCTCTGATTTCTTTGTAAAAAAGAGAAATGAGAAGTTTACTCATGTAGACACCGATGAAGTTTTTGAGGAAACTCCAAAAGGGAATTAGCGATTGCAGGCAACTTTGTTTCGTTTCGTGTTTCATCGTGTAAAATGAGCCTTAGAGCATACGTAAAAAAATCAGGACCAACATGTGAGTTTTTCTTTTGGCGCAGTAACAAATTTAACTTTTTAAATTCACTTAATTGCAAAATTCATTATGCAAAAACTATTTGACCGACCGTGATCGGGTTTTGGATAAAAGTTAATCATGCCTTTAACTATCTAATTCCAAAATTAAATTGGAAGATAATGGTCTCTCCTTTCCTTGTGCTAACTTTAAAGTGAGGTACTTTTTTCGAGGTTTTCGGCTATTTTGCAATGCAAAAATTCAAATTTCAAAAATCCACCTTAGGGTAAGTTTTAGCAAATCTAATAACGAACAAAACATGCTCAACAAATTTTTCGCCTAGAAGCCTTCGTTAAGGGTAAGTATCCTCGAGATTACTTAAAAAGAAGGTTAACTTCAAATTGCGTTTTAAGGAAAACGTTATTAGATATTAAATTTTTTTGTTTTTTACATTAAATGTACATCATTTATACAAAAAAAACAATTTTTGTTTTTTTTTAATTATTTAATTTTATGGTTAAAGATGGCGCCCAAGTTGGAGTGCTAAGAAAAATGAAAAAAACGGCGTAGGTCATATCTCGAGTTTAGGTGGCTTGAAAAAAAAAACTAAAAACGATGCCAATTTAGACACTTAAAATTAGGCATTAAACCTTTAAAACCCAAAAAAATCGGAAAATTAAGAAAATAATGCACGCGAGAAAATTTTTTTATAAATATACGTCATTTTTTACTCTCCTGAGTGTACTATGGGTTAGAATAATTAAAAAAATTTCAGATTTTAGAGGTTTAATGCTTAAAAGATTTAATAATAAGGAGTTATAAAAAAAATAATGCAAATCGGATGTGTAGTTTTCTTGCAATTAGCTACGCCAGTTTAAAAAAAAGCGTTTCGAGAAAAACGCGTTTAAAGTTTTGAAACATAAAAAATCAACTGTTACCTTAATTTTTCCTTTCTAGTCTTCCTCATCTATTCCAGCACCATTTTTTTCCAAATTTTTGAATACTTTTTCAATAATAAACAATAAGAAAAAATTTTTGACTCAAAAATTTTTTTCTCAAGGATACTTACCCTTAAGAGATATTTAACCAGAAAGGCCAAAAAACAGGGAATTTTTAGTGAACTTTTCAGTTTTTGGGCTACCAAAAGTTTTCCTGGGAGTTTCATGCTTGCGCACCCCCTAAATATTGTTGAGGATATCATTTCTGACCGATTCCACCAAAAAAGTCCGTTACATCACGCCAAAACCAAAAGTTATAGCTTTCACTGCTCTAGCGCCTGGACTAATATGGAACAACCGAAATTGCTTCAGATTGCTCCAATAATTGCTCCAGATTGCTCCATTACTGTTGCCGGCGATTATTGCTAAAAAAATTACTCGTGTATGTGCACCTTTAAATTTCACTGTTATAACTTGCAATTTAATGTCTCACCTCACCTTATTTTATTTATCGCTTTTTAAATCACTTTTCAATCACAACTTTCTCTTTGGGTCACTTTTATCAATTAAGAACACTTTTATTGCTTTTCAAACCAAAATGACTTGTAAATTCCGTTGCCATCGCATTTATATATCCAAACTCCCCATTTATCTAACTTCTAGAACTTACGACCATTTTTAAACCGTGGTGGTATATTCTTTCCTTCTGGAAAGTTTGAGAAGCTTTGTCTTTAATTACCGTCCGTTCCAATTCTAGTCCCATTTCATTATAATTCATAAATCATTACAAATCGTTAATTCAAATTCTAGCCAAATCGATACAAGCACCAGTTCATTCAACTTCTAACAAATGTCGCATAAATCATCACACTCACACTATCCCCTTCTTAGGACTGTTCGTCCCGAAAAGTTGTAAATCCGGGATCCGGGTGATGATATGGGCACAGGCTGTCTATGTGCACGATATTTGGGTCTATGTTGAATCCTATAGACAAAATCGTTGATGCTAGCATTTTTATAGGGCCCTTCCCACTTTCCCTGAAGTTTCGGAGACTTCCCTGTCCATCGCTGAGGGTTGAACAACCAAACGAGGTCCCCTTCCTTGTATCCAATACTGTTCGCTAGGAGGCTGTTCCTTGGTTTCCTTGTATCACTCGTCGTCTTAAGATTCTCCTTAGTAATTCTATCGACTGCGGCTCTCACATTGTATTGTCGCATATCTTCTTACTCGACGACTCTTACTGCCGGCACAAACTGTGCATTTACGATACCAAGTCTTAACATCCTGCAGCATGTGAAGCCAGTAGAATCTTTCCTTTTCCATTATGACACTGTTCGAGAATATCAGTTATCCCCGCATGAGCAACTAGCATCTGCATTGGTTGAGAGGTTCCATCAGCGGTTTCCCATTTGCGCTTCAATACTCCTACTTCGATGTGTAGAGTCCCATTGGGCCCAATAGCTCTTCAGGGTGTCAATTCTCTGTGGGATGTCCTTCCATATAAGTTTCTTCTCGTATTCTTTCCATGACAACATCGGAGAAATAACCGATTCGTCGCGTCGCGCATCTTAGAGTCCCTGGTTCTCACATCCTACACTTGGCTCAACAATCGTCCTCTGACACTTTTCCTCATTACGCCAACCATATTTAAAATCTGGTTCGCATGGTCGTCGGAACCGTGCATTGGAATATCTCATTTTTTATGTGGGAAAACCAAGCTTTGGAATCACCCTTTGTACTACCAGTCTGTCATATCGTTCAGGTCATGGTGCAATGTCTAGTAGCAAGCTTGAAAGATAGAAAGAAAAATGATAGGATTATAGGGGGTTTTGGGGGTGTTGGAGCAGGTGGCGATGAACCTTACGTTTGAGCTGTTGGGTGTTGTTCGAGTTCGGGAATACTGATTGTGGGAGATTGTCGAGTTGTTCTATTCATAAACGAACTTCTAGAACATATTGTGCTCGAACGGGGGCTGTAGGTTATGGGGGTGAGCTGAGCAGGCTAGTCTTGTGTTGCGGGAAAAATATTGCCGTGTAGGCAGGAGGTCCTGAATTTCAGTGAAACAGTCGCTGTGGTAATAGCGGTATAGTATAGAGTGGGCTGCTACATTCAGATAGTCGATGGAGATGTAAAGGCTGTCATCTCCGATGATTCGGATGGCGCGGCTTTGCACCTTGTCTAGCCATGCTAAGGCAGTTTTCGGGGAGCCAGCCCAGAGAAATGAGTTATACTCGACCGAATGTAGGATTTGTATATTGTAGCTCTGCTTGCTGGTGTGAGAAGAAATTCGCATCTCTTAAGAAATCCTAGGCTATGGAAGCTTGGTTAACGATTTGGAATATGTGATCATTTCATCGCCAGTCCTCAGATAAAGTTATACCCAAGATGCTAAGAGAAGAATCAGCTGTAAGATTTGTTTTGTCCACTGAGATAAAAGGAAGGTCGGTAGGGTTGGAAGGTTTTTGCGATATTTCAACATTCCTTCTCCAATGTCCAATAGAATTCTGTGTATTGTTATAAAGTCCAAACCGAGAACACCCTCGTCTACTATGTCTTGCTACCAGGAATAATTTAATGTCGCTGAGCACTACATCCATTATTGTCTCCTATGTAATTTCACCGACTCTCCTGTTACAGTTTTCAGCATGGATGACAGATCTTTGGAAACACCAGTATCCACGGTAATTGTGCATTGTTCATCACCAACCTTCCTCTCGATAACAAGGCTGTTGCATGACGTCCCCACTTACTTCCTTAATGACGTCCCCACTTACTTTCGAGGTTTTGATTCGAAGGCAAATGTTCTCAGTTGTATTGATTCCCCTGAGGTGGACTGTTTTCCTTGTTACCAAAACTTCGGCGGTATTCTTGTTTCCGAGCAATCTGGCTGCCTGTTGAAGATCCTGGTCGGTAAAAGAGTTGAAGAAAGCCTCTCTTGCTACCCCGTTGATATAGTCTTGACCTAAACTAGGATAAGCCAGATGCGTTAGCCTCTCGATATCGGCGCATAGTTGCTGTGAAGTTTCTCCTGGCTTTTGAAGTCTATTTCGAAGTTGAAGTCGACAAACCTCTTGCATTTGCTGATCGCCGTAACCCATTTCTAATGCTTGAACCAAGAACCCCTAGCAGGTGCTATGTTCTGCAGGTATATTTTCGCTGCTTTGCCTCTTGGTGATAAGTTTGAGAACATTGCTTTTTCTTTCTCGGTCCAGTAATTACCCGCTGCTGCTGCTTCGAATTAGAGCTTGCAAGTAGGCCATGGACTTTACCCATCGAAAGTAGGAAGCTGCAGTTTCCTTAAGTGGCCCCTAAATTGGCAATAATATTTTTACGCTGAAGAGAGCTTAACCGTGAGACTGGGTTCAATAGCAGCAAGTAAAAGTTTTATAGGTGTGCAAATTTTTAGCATTTTTGAGTTCCTCTACAAAGAATAAAAATTAGGTTAAAGCACATACTAAAAGCAGAAAAATGGACCAGCCTAGCATACTTTAACTTTTATTGCATAGGTCAATTTGATTTATCAATTGCGTCTTCATCTCCAACGGATAGCTACCATATCGCTCCGACAATATTTCACACAATCAGCAATTTACAACTATAAGCCATGGAAACAATTTATGAAAATTCCAGCACTTACATCCTGGTAAAAAGACATCAACTTAAAAATATTTGTTCCGGTTAATATCCTGGCAAAGGAAGCGAAGAATAATATCCTCCTTAAGACGCGGTCATCATGATACGTTCCGTATCCTTTTTAATGTACCTAGTGCCACATAAAACCGGCTATGGATCATTTGATATTCAACAGAGTCTGGATTCAAGGACCTTCAATTAAATTTGGGTCGCAATTAGTTTGGCATTAATGACTGGCCTTAAGGATTTACCGTTTTTTCCAAAGAAAACCCTCGACCTGGTATTAACGAGAACTTCTAGTCAATGGTAACAGGATACTACTCACGCCTTCCATTGTATGGGTGGCAGCCATTCCATTTGAAGTAGAACAGCTTAACTCCTACTCGAAGTCATCCTAATAAACCTAAGAGCTGAAAAAGTGTTTCGGCTTTAATTAAACGATGTCTGATGACTAGAAAAACGAGTCTCGAGAGGTCAAATGAATTTGCAAAGTTTCGCAGAATGCTACCGCCTCCAGGTCAAGCGTAGAATCGATAGTGGTCGGGAGCGAAAGATATATTCTCCCTTCCTTTATTGCAATCCTTATGGAAAATTTTCTAAACAGGGAAGTAATGAATATGTATAGGAGTTGTGAAGTTGCCTTATGCTTATAGGTCCCTGGAGGCACTTAACGCAACTTTAACATTGCAAGGATGAATTAAAATCATGCATTAATAAAAAAAGGAGGACCATCAAGAGAAATTTGCCAGCAAAGTTTGTTCAAATGAGTTTTCAGTCGAGGGTCCTTTGGTTAATGAAGGTAAATTACTTTTTCGATCTTACTTTGGCTAGAAAACTCGGAACTAATTATATTAGTATTAGTGAAAAATATTATAATTGTTATTACTTTACTTTGGAACCAAATTCTTTAAAAGTTGTTACAATAATGGGGCGTAATAACAATATATCTTCTCTTTAGTTTTGATAGTTCTTTCAAATTGTTAAAATCAGGATTTTGTATATTCCATTAGTGGAATTTCTGCCTTAAATTTATATAAAGAACCTTATCCATAAAACAAAATTTCTTAATATTTTGATGCTAGTCTTCTAGTGTGCAGTAAATCGCAACGGGCAACACTAATATTATTTTAATTGGTGTAATTCTAAAAGTCATTGGGTCGAATCCACTCTACGGCATGGTCTTTCTCCTTTCCATTTTTCCGACCCTGTAAACTTCTTTCTTGTTTTCCCCCTTAGCAAAATATTAAAAGAAAGATCTTAAGACGGTGCTTGAAGGAAGCCATTCGATATCACATGGAACCCAGCCAGTATCGATTCTCATAGTCCAACTACGACCAAATCCTGTTAATTTTACAAAACCCAACTTTCTCTCTTCGATCCACTCTGATTCTAGGCACAAAGCATTATTCTATCAATTTATTCATAGGAAATTCTCTAATATTTCCAATTTTGGAAAAAACAGTAATAGCTAACTACACATTTTTTTGGAGAAATTGTTAGACTTTGACGACTGATAACTCTGAACCTTGTATTCTGCGTGCATTGATACTTTATTCATGAAAATAAGTCATAGGGTTTCAAAAATACAGGGTGTTATGCAAACAAATACCAAAAAAACAAACGCCCTAGCGGCTAAACCGTTAAGTTTTCTTCCCTCCACCCATATGATTTTTTGTTCGTCTATCCGAAACCTATCCACTTGATGCAGTACACCCTGTATACATATAAAATAGCCATAGCGATCCAAAATTAGCACAATAGCACAATTTCGTAGGCTGAATTAAAGTGGGCCAAGAATTGAGCCTTGAGGCATACCAAAATAAAGAGACGCTGCAGACGAGTAGTCATTTCCCACTTTAACAACTTGGGACCTGCCAGCCAGAAAATTACTTATCTGCTTCACAGCCGAAGATGAAATGTTAAAATCCCTTTTATTTTTACTAAGCAGCTTTTGGTGAATTACCGAGAAAAGGGCTTTGCTAAAGTCAAGCAGAACTAATACAGCTAAGTGGTCCTTATGGAGCGCCTCGCGAATTTGCGAAGTGACTTTTAATAAGGCTGTCTCGCGGCTATGATTCGGTCGAAAACCAAACTGCCATTTGGATAAGAGATTGTATTGTTTGACATATTCCATTATTTGGTTGTGCATAACTATTTCAAAAAGTTGCCATAGCAGTTTTGTTGTCATCACCGCCATGTATTCCCAAAGTGCAGATATTCCTCCATAACTTTTTCGAAGGCTAATTGGTGCTTAACTTAGAGGCAAACTATGCATCTGCTATATATCAATACTTCTTTGCTTCTTAGGCCAGTTGGCAGAGACTTTGACCCAGCACAAAATGCGATATCGCTGAAAATTGGGTCATAGGTACTTTTTTGGGTGTAGAATACGATAAAAAAATAAATCTTTGCTGCTCTAAAGTATATGCTAACTTCACAATTTCGAAAACAATTTCGAAAAATTGGTTTTTGCGTTATATCTCGAAAAAAAATCCAAAAACTAATTGCACCACGTGATAGAGCGGAAAATTTCACTAAAAGTCATGTAATAACATATTTAAAAAATTTCTTCTTATTATTATAAAAAAATAATAAAAATAAGAAAGCGAATTCGAAAACTCGACGCGCGCCAAACCTCAGAATTCAAATATTCAAGCGAGGCGGTCGGGGAAAAACTAAAGTATCCTTGCCTAAAATGTATGCAAAAAAAAAAAAAAAAAAAAAAACAAAAAATGATTTTAAAGAGGAGACTCTAAGCTTTCTAATAGCATGTACACACCGACTTGGTTACTACTATTGAGATGGTTTTAAGCGCTAACCATAATAATTTAGATGGTGCATGGTTTGCCGTACATATTCAAACCAAGCAAGAATTGCAAACCAAGCAAAATTTCAATGGTTAGCTCGTTTAACCATGATAATTAACTGGCATGAATGCCATCTATCAATGAAAGTTTTAAACAATCTACCAAAATTTGTTGTCAACAGTCATGATATTTATTTTGAATATTATTTGTTGACATGATATTTTTAAATTTTTCGCTTAAATTAAAATCAGCCTTGCAGAACCGCAAAAAAAATACACATTCCCTTATTATAACGTTCGAGATTCGAAAAACACTTAGGAGGGGGATGATACACGGGTCAACATGTTGAGCAACACGAGCTTTTTCTGCGCAGTTCGTAGGCCAAGGGAAGGGTCAGGGTGAAGTGTGAGGTGTTGACTGAAACTAGAAACGATTTCTATTTTTCCTCCAGGTGCTTGAAAAATGTTTACGTATGCGTGACTGTGAAGCGATTCTGGGTGAAAATAATTTGGAATGCACGCCCACACATATGAAATCGCAATGTTATTACACAGAGTGTTGCGTGTAGCGTGTTGAGTCGTGTATCACCTCCGCTCAACAAACTGACAGTGTGTTGCAGAGACACGTTGACTCGTGTATCATCCCACATAAAAATTCATTTTGCAAAACATTTAAAACTCCTTCACAAAACATTTTGTAATAAAATAGAGATGACCGGCCATGTTCTAGAAAACGCGCGGATTCAAATCGCAAGTGAATTCAAAAACGCAATTATTTAAAATTGGTGTTCCACAATTCGTACGTTTTTGCTAGTTTCGAAAGTGAATTCAATTCACTTCGAAATCATATGTGACAGCCAACACACTTAAAAAAGTTGGCTTTGAAATATGTTTACTTTGAATTTTGTTCAATAAAAAATTTGTGTTAATTAATAATTAATAAAATGGATTCATTAATACTTTATTTAATAAATAATCGCGAAGGAGGAAATTTTTCGAAGGAAGAAAAAGTTTATAGGAAAATATTAAGGGATAAATCAGATCCTTTATCTGTTCCGAATCAGATGTAAGTTATTTTTAGAAATATTTTGAAAGTAAAGAAATATATGTACATATATTCTTCAAATTGATCTTTTTTTGTAGATTTATAAATTATTATCGCCTGAACAAAGAAGCTTTTATTGAAGTGTTAAAAGAAATAGAGCTGCACGTTCAAAAAACATCAATACCAGCAACATTGCAATTAGCCGCTTGCCTGCGTTTTTTTTCCGAGGGGTCCTACCAAAGATCAATAGGAAAGGACTTTAACATTGGTTTGGCAAGAACAACGTTTTGCAAAATTTTTGGAGATGTTTTAAACATTTTGCAAGATAAGCTATGCCCAAAATGGATAAATTTAAATATGGAGGAAGAAGAGATAAAAAGGTCGAAATTACATTTCTTTGTTAACCATGGTTTCCCTGGCGTGATTGGTTGTGTTGATGGCACTCATATAAGCATAATCAGACCAACAGTAAACGGAATAAATTACTTGAACAGAAAAGGATATTACAGTATCAATGCTATGATTGTAATATTTACTATAATGTTATTTATTGATACTTAATCATTTTGTTTTATTTGCAGGTTTGTGATTTTCAAATGAAAATACGTGCTGTTGATGCATGTCACAGTGGATCGAGTCATGATTCATTAATTTGGTCAATGAGTGGAATTCGACATAATATTTCAGAGAAGTTCAAAGATAGAAGATGCGGTTCGTGGTTATTAGGAGATGCAGGCTATGCTTTAGAACCTTTTTTAATGACACCATATAGAAACCCTAATCCTGGAAGTATTCAAAGCAATTACAACATCCGACATACTTCAGCGAGGAATATAGTTGAAAGGACCATCGGGAATTTAAAAACTCGATTCAGATGCTTATTAGGCGCAAGACAGTTAAATTATTCCCCATTAAAAGCATCGAAAATAATTAATGTATGTTGTTCATTGCATAATATTTGCAAGCATTTCAATATTGAAATGAATGAAAACATAAATGAGTTGGAGCTGGATACAGAAAGAGAATTAGATGCAGACGAATTAGTTAATAGTGAATCAAATAATGATGCAAATAGTATAAGAAACTCAATAGCAAATAGTTTTCAATAAAAATGCATTTATTATGAAAATATTTATTTTATTTAAAAAAATCAGTCTCCATGACACAAGATATTAAAAATAAAAACTTAAATAAACAACAGTCTTCCTATCATTTTGGATTAACTACACAATAAACTATAAAAAGTAACACAGTCTTCATGACACTTACGAACTATTAAAAATAAGCATTTAAAAAATCAACAGACATTCTTTCATTTATAAATTAACTGTAACACAGGTAATAGAAATAAAAATAAATAAAAATTAATCTTCCGAATTTTCTTGTTGAAACATTTGCAGCTTTATTTCCTCTATTTCGATGCGACGTTTTTTTATAACATTTTTTTCATGCAATCGTTTTTCAATTTCTAAATGATGCCGCCGTTCTTCGGAATTACTTTCTTTTTTCAGATCTGCCAATTTTTCAACGGCCCTATAATTCCTTTTTAAAAACACCCCGTTTTCTTTCTGAGTTTCTACTACACCATTTAACTTCAGAAGGATATCAGCAAACACTTCTCTCTGCGTGTTCATGTACTCTATAATATTTTCATTGACTTTGTCTTTGGAATTTTTTCTATATGTTGAAGTAGAAGCATTCTCATGACTTGATACATTTGTTTGGACTCCATCTATAACTTCATTGTCCTCAGAAGCAAGCGTTGCTGAAGTTTCATTGCTTCGCATTGCTTCTGTTATACCACAAGGAATGCTTCCGTCAATGCCACTAATGGTGGTGTACAAACCGCTTAATTTTGCGACTTGATCTTCGATTGTACTTATAGGGACGATATTGCTCGGTCCGCCACCAGTTTTTTGTTTTTCGGCTTTATTATGAGCCAGTTTTTTTCTTATATTTATTTTCAAATCAGACCAAACCTATATTAATATAATATAATTTATTAGATATTATTTAATATATGTTTAAATTTTATCAAATTACCTTTTTCCATCCTGCAACATCTTTATTTGGAGGCCCACTACTGTTCATTTGGTCCGCCAGTTTTTGCCACAAAATATCTAATTCCATTTTGGTTTTACCTCTAACGTCCCCCCTGGCAAGATTTGGATTAATTTCCATGAAATCGAGCAAAATTTTATCTTGTTCTCTGTTCCTATGCTTGCCCCTAAAAATTAGTACATTCGCTTTTAAAATTAAATGAATTAATTATAAAAATTCTACTTACATTATCACTTTATCTAAAAAAACACCTTTTCTGTTAAAAAATAAGTATCCACTTTCTATTTCGTTAGATTTTTAGTTGCGAATTGAAAACGTCAAAAGTTTGCGAAAAGCGAATTGTGGAACACCATATGTTTCAATTTCGAAATTGCATTTCACTTTCGAAAACGCAAAGTGAATTTGAGAACACCAAAATTCTGTTTTGCGAAATGAAATCGTAAAATTTTAGTGAAAGTGAATTCTGGAACAGGGGCGGACATTCATATTTAATATTACAAATGACAGAAATAACCAATCGAGTTAGTGTGTACAGTTGTTAGTTCTGAAATAGTCTGAAACCACATAAAGCGATAACCAAGTCGGTGTGTACATGCTATTATGAAGTCATTAGTTTTTAATTTTTCTTTTTTTTTCTCATAGAAAACTTGACCGGAAGTTAGAATTTCTACATTTTTCGCTGATGTTTATAAAATTGAAGATAGTCAAAAAGATATCTTGCTAGTAAAATTCTCACCAAATGTAGCAGAAATGCAATGGTAATTTTGGATAGTAATGTTTTTAATGCTGAAAAGGGTAGCCAGAAAGTTATTCTGCGTGCCTTACATGGTAATCTCGGAATATTTTTGTTTTCTATTAAACTCTGCGACCAGTTAAGGTTGTACATTTCATCTTACTGGTATGTTCTAATGATTCCAGATATGCCCCGATGGTCTAAAAATGAAAAGCAAAAACCATGAAATAAAAATGACAAAAACTATTGGACTCTTAATTACCTAAATTCATTTTAATTCTTGACTACGATGCAGATTAGCAGATGTCGTAATTAGAAGAATCGGAGCTTTTACAAATACAGACGGACAAGGAAGGATAAAAACTGTTTCGCTCGAGGATATATTAGTTTCCTGTACAAAAGTTTGAATGAACAATTATCATCCAGGAATCGTTGTCGTCCTGCGGTTTTTTAAAACAAAGCTGTTTCTTATTCCTTTTTTGCTGGTTTCGCCTTTGTATTTTCAGTCTGTGCAAATCAGAAGAGGAGCTTCTCTGATGACCCCGTTTCCGCTTTCAAAGAAGTCTTGTAAAGTTAAAGTCCTTCCTGAACTTCGTCTTACCCTATCTGTTTCCTTACTCAAAGCATTGTTTTCTGTTAACAGATGTGCTATGTACAGAGATAGAATTTATCAAGTGGCAGCAAAAGCAAGGAAAAACTTTGCTTTTAATTCTTAAATGTCACCCAAAGCTGCTCTTGAGCTAGCAACGAATTGTTTAATGAAGTCAAGTCATTAACGAATGTTTTGTCAACAATATTGGAAATTCTTTGAAAATTGGAAAAGTACCAAAATGGAAAACTGATTAAGGACACGACACAACCCCGGAAACTTGTGAAAGACTATTTCTGTAGAGCAAATTATTATATCTAATTAAGCCCGCCCAGAAATTTTGGTCGCCAATCAAGCCTACTCTCAATCATGACAAATTACTTCCTTTCCATTGCTTTGGCATGAGAAGTCCAAGCTCCTTCGACAGCTCCTTATCCCTTAGCTCATTACTGTGCATTGAAATGGACAAAGTAGCTATGCAAACGACATTTCAATGAATTAAGGCTCAGGTGTACGAAATTGGACGTACTAAAAACGACCCTTGGCCGATTAGTCTTTCAAACCCCGAAAACTATGACGTCAATTTGTTATGAAAAATTAATGACAGGAAACAATATTGCTATTAGGAGAAAAGTTTCATTTTGAAGTAAATTGCTAGTATTGTTGCCTCATTTCCATTTTAGAGTGTAATTTAGGCTCATTGGTTTTGATCACTTTCACCCATTGGCCTTTGAGCAATGTTTGTTCTTTGGTTGTTATCTCCAAGAATTTTTCTTTGAAATACCCAAATATTGGGACGTAACAATATGTGACTGTTGGAGAGGCATCGGCCCATTATCTAATGTTGGCAAAAGCTTGTCCTACATATTATTATCAAGGATGAAAGCGGCAGTAGACCGAACACTTAGAAGACAGCAGGCTGGATTCAGAAAGGGTCGTTCCTGGATAGACCATATAACACTGTGAGAATCATAATCGAGCAGACTACACTGCAAACCCCAGAATATTTTTGGCGTGTGAAATTAACACACTACACACTTTATAAGCGTGTAAATTCGATTAGCCGTGTTAAAATAATGCACTTTAGCAATATGGTGTGTTAAAATAATGCGGATAAAAAGACATGCGTGTTAAAATCACACACATTTAGCGTATAATATTTTTTACTTGCTAAAGAAATTGCAACGTTTTATCGTTTCACGTCTTAAACGTGTGAAAATCAAACGTTTTGCATCATTTCACACACTTCACAAAATTAATACACATGAGAGTATTCTAGGACCCTACACTGGGGTTCTTCAAACCCCACAAAGTTTTACCGGCCCTGGCGTTTCGGCTGTATTAGTGGTAGGGCCAAGCGATTTTTACCATTAGGAGGGGGACCAGTATAGAGAAGAGTGCTGCAGAGAAAATCTTTAGTTCTATTTTAGAAGTGACACAGTGAATATTTGTTTAAACGTTGGGGTTAGCGTAACCCCACTAAATGTAAATTTCCTGAAAATTGATAATATTCATCGCTTGCAAAAATTCTGATATCCTTCGTATTTTCGATTCATACATTTTTTACGTGTTATTTATACCTTTTTTTAGTACTCAAGCCTAAAGTTATTTAAAAAAAGCACGACAAAAATTTAATAATTTTTTCCTTCAATTTTAATAAAAATTGCAAAAATAATTTTGTTCATGTTTTTAATTGCACTTTTTTCGGGCAAAATTTTATCTAATGCTATTTTGCCATATACCACGCGATTCTGCACCTTCTGCTGATTAAAATTAAAAAAAAAATGCCTATCTACAATGAAAACTCACTTAACGGTATCGAGTTAAAATACTGGGGTGCACGTAACCCCTATGTAGGAGATTTGTTATATTTGAATAGTGTAGGGTCCTAGGGTTAATTAAAGAAAAGTTATGACAATTGTACTCAATGACACTAATAAAACCATTTTTTAATTTTTTTTTTATTATAAAAAGGAAATTTTTCACATAATACTTATTTAGCCATAAAATTCATTTCTTTCATGATTCAATAAACATACGTAATTATAATATTGAGTTTCAACATAAATTAATGGATGCGGAAATAATATATTATCATAGGCTATTATATTCTTCAGACTTGAAGTAGTTTTTTGTACACAATAAGCATTCAGCTTATCATCAAAAAGCAATGTATTTAAATACCAATATATAAAATAAATATTATCAGAGATGACAAAAATTTCTTTGATTTGACCGAATTGCGGTAAACGATCATCATTGCACTCTAAAAGTATTATAGACTTTGGTTTAAATTCTGTACCATAGATTTCTACTTTAGGTGTACGTAATAATGCAAAATTGTTTCGACTTTCTTCTGGTATAATAGAATAAAATAAATTGCCATTTGGTAAATTGTTTAATACAACTGTAACACCAGCATAAATTGTATGGCCTTGGTATAAATATTTTGTACTTGTACCAGGTAATGATGCCAAATTACCAAATAATCTGGCTTGATGCCTGTAGGCACAAGTATATGCCATATTTTTAAAATTTTTGACTACAGGCACTAAATATTTAAAGTACGCATGTGCATTTTCAAATCGAAAACAAGATTGTTGACGTATTGGGCCTAGTAACCGAATAAACCTTGGTAAATGAAGAAGAAAATGTATTTTGGGAATTAAACAATTTGGGTATAAAGTAATAAAGTTTCTTATGTAAAGTTCGATCATGAGAACTAATAAATCTATTGAAGTTTCGCTTATTTCATAAGCTAAACATGTATTTAATATTTGTAATAAGCGTATATGTGAACATAGTCTGTTTTTAATTCCATCATCTATACTATTCTCTACAGAATCTTTTATCAAAAATGGTAGAAAGTGTGCTAACGTAAACATTTGTGAGGCATTTTGACGAAGTGTGCCATTCGGAGCTAAATGCTCCTTTAAAATAACAGCTGGTATGTCACGTTTGAAATGACCATAATAATTAAAATGAGTTCTCCATAAATTAAAATCTTTAATAGTAAAAACTTCCTTTTCAACAATTAAGTAACACAATAGTTGCCTACATGCTACCTGTACAATACACTCAATCAGAATGTGCATTGCGTCTGGAGGTAAACTTTGTGTAATATCGAAGTCTAAAATATCTAATAACGGACTTTTATTATTGACTCCATACCTTTTTTGCCAAAATTTCAGATTTCTTCTAAGAATATTCGGATCATCAAATACTGCCACATAACGACCATGATCGAGCTTATTTCTTAAAAAACATTGTCGTTCTAAAAATATATTTTTCCAATCATCCGTGTATGTCATGAACAAAATATTACCATAGAAATTAACTCTTGAACTCCTGAAATTATGTTGTCAACTGCTGTCTGTGAGATTTTGCACTTTTCTCGAATGTTTAATATGAACTTATGCTAGGTTTCCACTTGTCGTTCAATTGACAAAGTTTGAAAGCGAGTGTTTTTGTCATTGAACGACACTATTGCCAGTTCATTTCCACTTATGTCAATTATTGCTAAAAATTAATTTATCAATTCATTGACAATGAAATTTTTACAAGCGACTTTGTCAGTTCACTAAAAGCTATTTCCATTAGCGGTGACAATTTGAAACTGTATTTTCATTGTCTATTTTGAATTGTGCTATTGTACGGGAATGGAAAGGTAAATATTTAATTTTTTATTGTATTTGTTTTAAGAAAAAATAAATAAAATTCCCTTTTTGTTCAGTTCAACAATGTTAAAAAGGAAACGTATCGCTCTGGCTTCTTTTGTTGTTTTGGTGGGGTCCGAGTTGGAGATGCAAGCAGAAGACGAGGAAATCATAAAAAGAAAGAAGCCTGATTGTTGGGTGCAAAATCTGTTTCTTGACCGAGAGTCTTGCGGATATTACGCAAAGCTTTGCAATATGGAGCCGAGATTTTTCAAGCGCAAAATGCGTATGAGTAGAAGTGATTTTGAATTTATATTGCAAAGAGTCAAACCATTCATCACCAAAAAAGACACATTCATGAGAAAAGCGGTGGGGCCAGCCGAAAGATTGGCCGTAACAATTCGGTATTTGGCAACAGGCGCTAGTATGCAGGTCATGTCCGATGTTTTTCGTCTATCACCTACGACCGTATATCGGATTGTACATGAGACTTGCCCGATCATATATGATAAATTAAAAGACGAATTTCTTAAGGTAAAAATATTTTTGTTTATTGTTTGGATTCGCGCTCCACACAAATCGTAGAATTTGCCGCTTCCAACTCAAATTGTGCATTGACTGCGCTCAGAGCAGCTTTGTATCGTCTAGCAAATCCCAAATCTTCTCGAGACCAAGTGCGTGCGTTAGAAGCAATCATATTGCCCAAAGCATCCCATTCATCGTCATTTTGGACATTTTTCATAAGCAAATCGTATGCACTAGTCATCATATTCCTCGTAGCAGTTCGTTCCAATGAGTTTGGTTGATTTTGCTGCGATATTCGCGGTCGCTTTGGTGTTGAAGTGGGCAAGGATTCATTGTTTTCAGAATCCACCGTAATCTGAAACGAACTGGCTGTTTCGGTTGGAGTTGGGGTCTGGGCCTGTGAATTAAAAAATACTATCAACCATTAGTTTATATAAACATAGACATTGAATTCAAAAATTTAGGTTTTCTTCTTTTGCAGTTTCCATCTACTGTTGACGAATGGCACCAGATTTCAAAAGTGTTTGAAGAACAATGGAACTTTCCTAACTGCATTGGGGCGCTTGACGGAAAGCATATCAATATCCAAGCACCTCCAAACTGTGGTTCTGAATATTACAACTACAAAAAGATGAATAGTATCGTTCTAATGGCAATGGCCGATGGTGAATACAAATTCACTTATGTTGATGTGGGTGCATATGGACGCGATTCTGATGGCGGCGTATTTTCGAAGTTTGTTTCTTAAATATTTAATAGATCATTTAAATATTAAGTTAATATTTAATTTTGATTATCAGATGTTCTCTTTCGGAGATACTGAAGGAAAGATCGCTAAACATTCCACCGCCTCAGCCACTTTTAGAAGGACAAGATGCAGTGCCATTTGTAGTAGTGGCTGACGACGCCTTCCCGTTAAAGCCATACATAATGAAGCCTTATGCATTTCGGGATCAACTGATACCTAATCGAGTATTTAATTATCGATTATCACGGGCTCGAAGAATTATCGAAAACGTTTTTGGCATTGCAGCCGCTCGATTCCGTATTCTTCGACGAAATATCGATGTGTCCGTTGGCAGAGCTATAAAAATGGTTCTTGCCATTTGTGTGCTACATAACTTTTTGGTAGCACGAAATAAAGTGGCAGCCATAGAGGTTGATCGAGAAATAGAAGGTCGCGATGGGGAAATATCTGAAGGAAATTGGCGCGCTGTTCTTCGCGAACAAAATAACTTTACGAATCTTGTAAATCGTGGCACTCGTAACAGTCAAGATGCAGCTGATGTTCGAGAAATTTTTAAAAATTACTTTTCATTACCAGAAGGAGAACTGGAATGGCAATATAGAGCCGTGATGCATGGCACACGACCAACACAAAATTAAAAATAACTACTGATAAAAGTATTTAAAAGTATACCGTGTTTGACTCGCGAAGCCTTGAGTCGTTTTTCATTACTGGATCCAAGAATTCATCTCGGCGAATAATGGATTCCCTCGCTTGAATTTATTTGCAGCCTGCCCGCTTTTGGTTTCATTATTTTTTTTTAAATGAGTCTATATGTGAGGTAATAATTTGTGTTATTAATAAATGTAAACTTTAGAAAAGATAAGCGTTCCTACTTGGTAGTTGCCACGAAGTGCATTCCATCTTAAGATGATTTCATGTTTGGGAATAGAGAGAGTTTGGGATATGGTATGCCAAGAGTTATTATTCATATCTCTATTTTTATAAGATGTGCTCTTGGAGTCCCAAATATTCTCAAATTGTTCCACCTGATGAATGAGAGCAATGGAGGACTCCATGCTCCATTCAACAGATGATTTCCTGATTCTTTTTTTTCCATCTGCACGACCTTCCTCTGGAATACTCATTTTTCTATTCTATTTTGGAATTGAAATTGTTTACTCGATTTACTCGGGACAGACTACAAATACTTTACTTAATTTTCCCACTCAGACCTATGCGTCAAAAAGTGCCTTTTGATTGACAAACAATTAAACACGATGCCAATAAATTTTCAATGTCTATCAAAAACAAAGTAACCATATGTTTGACAATGCAGCTATTTCCACTTGTCATTTAAATTCTTAGTCAGTCATTGACAAGCGCTGTTGGTCAATTCAATGACAAGCAGTTTTTCGCTATTTCCACCTGCCAATTTTCCAAAAGACGTAATAATACGTCATTTGTCAATTTCAAAACGGCAAGTGGAAACCTAGCATTAGTGGCGTGCAATGAAAGAATTTCTTCTCCTGACATTTGAAATTGATCTGTTTCACTGGAAATAAATTATACAAAATGCATAATGGAAAAAAACATTAAAACTTGCCTTCTACGATATCATCATTATCATCATCGTTTTGCAAATAAACTTCTGGTCCAACGTTTTCAATATTTTGAATTTCATGTTGAGAAGACTTCGCCACGCCTTCATGATTGCATTTAACCATAAAATTCACGTCCATTCTATGATAACGAACTACATGACGAATTAAATCATCCGATGTACACACAGCAAAACACATTTGACACTTAATTGTATTTTCCATCTAAGCAAGCATTGAATAATTGTATGTAAGAAAATCACACCAAGTAATTTGCACAAGTTTCTAAGAACACTGGAAATTTGTCAACCTAGCAGGAATAATAGTGAGCGTTGCAGTCAAGAAAAGGAATATAACAAACCTCCATCAAATATGTATGTATATTTTTAACTTCCAAATGCAGTGAAGATAACCATTTTAAAATTTCTCTTTTTCTTTTGAGGAATATTTCTATTTCCATGAGCTCGTTTATTGGGGCAATAAAATATTACAATTCGTTCCCAACAAAGGCACGGTTAGAACCCTTCCACAGTCACAGCCCTTGTCACAGTGATGAGTCATTTGTATTTTTTTTGTATTCAGTTCATGCATTTGGCTTAGTTTCTTTGTGATCGAAGCAACAACGTTGAGGCAGTACTTTTGTACGGTGCGAAACATGGAAAGTCACCCAATTCATCACAGGGCGCCTACAAGTCTTCATCAAGAGATGCCTACATCGCAACCTAAAAATCCGCTGGCAAGCCAGAATTCCAAATGAAGAACTGTGGCGTCTTGCCGGCCAAGAAAGCATAGCCGACCAAATAAGGCGAAGGAAATGGAATTGGTTTAGCCACACCTTGCGACGCGAAAACGAAAATTGAGTCGGAAGACCTAGAACAACGTGGAGCAGACCCATTCTAGAAGAGGTCGCAATAACTGGGAGATCCTGGTCGGAGCTGTTAGCTGTCGCACAAAACAGAGTCCGCTGGAGGGCAGCTATTTCCACCCTTATGTCTCATTAAGGACTAAAGGAGCATAAAAAAGGAAGAAGAATATTGTCGGTAGCGCTTATTTTACATTGAACTAAATTAGATGTCTCAGATTTAAGCAACTCGAACGAAAAATGTTGGTGGTTGCGGCAGGATTATTTCTGGCGCTGCTCAGTGCATTTTGAAAATCGACAGATATTGCTCATTGCCTATGGAGTCACCTAACGGCATGTTGCTGGAAATGCAATGTTAAAATGCTTTCTTAAAAACGTAAATTATAAAATAGTTTGTAGCTTTTGATAAGGAAAAGAGAAACTATTCAAAATTTTAAATTAAGAATTCGATCCGATTACCTACAAATATTAACCCTTAACGAACTGAACGAAACTTTAAGTCAGTAAAATCACTACACAAATACGCAAACAAAAAGTCATTGTTATATCCTATCAATTTTCCTTTAAATTAGCTGCTAATAATATCCCTGGAATGACTCCTTCCAAAATTAATTAGTTCAGCCAATGGCATATCTGCAGATGCAAACATAAGTCTCCTTCGTCCTTCACACAACAATAACTCTTTCATTGCTTATCAGCCCTCACCAAGCCTTCCTTGCGATCCTTGAAGAGTACTCCCCGAAAGCATCTCGGCCTTAAAACTTTAAAGGAAATTCTCCACCAAATGAAGGATGGGCAGAGTGTCTACCACACTAACCAACAACACACCAGAAACTTCCGGATAGGGTAGTGTAAGTTATAGTTTCAGCAACAACAAAGCAATTGTGTGTTAGACGGATCCTGTGGCTTTGGATATCCTTGCGCCAACGGGAACTTTTCAATTTTGGAGAGTGTTGCTGAAAGGGAAGTTTCTTTATCAGCTGGAGCTGCATGTTAACCATGAAATTAGACAGGAAGGAATTGCTCTCCTTTGGAACATGTATAGACGATGTTGAAGGATCCGGGATGCTATTTATAGATGCTGCATCGTCAGAATTTTTATCCTTTTGCAGGCATCGTACTATGCAGTAGGTAGAGGCATTGCGGGCATTTTTCTTCGACTTTTCCATGTTGTTTTGGGGATGAATGCAATATGACAGTAAGCTCTTTCAATATATTCTTTGAGGTTGTATACTTTCTAATATATTTTATATTGTAAAAAGATTATATTAAAACAAACTATGCTCACAACTTTCAATCGTAAAATAAATCATTCGAAAAAACTAGTTGGGTTGTAGGTTTAACCCTTTCGGTTAACACGATCAACTTCCCAGTATGATAAATGTTGAATATTGTGAATGGATATTTCAATAATAAATGAACAATAATAACAACAAATTGTAAGAAAAAATCACATCAAGCTCATACCACCTGGCTCTTCAAACTAACACAACTAACAAATAGCAAGATTTTTGAAATATTAAATAGGGGCTTTTTTAACTCCCCAGTATAGGGAAGTTATTGTAATCGGTCCGAAAATCGAAATCAAAGAAAGATATCGACTTAGTTGAGGTGCTGTTCGAAGAATGTTAACGAAAAAATGATTTGAAAAGATTTTCATAAAATTCGGTCGAACCGTTTTTTTGTTTAAACGACGTTCGTGATTTTTGTACCTGCCCAATACCGCGCGAACCAAAAACTATATCGACTACTTCGAGATGCCGAAAGAAGAATATTAACGAAAGTAATGCTCTGAAAAAAATTTCATAACATTCGGTCTGGCATTTTTTTGTTTAAATGGAAAACTTCGGCTAAGTGTCAGAAAGATCTTAAATTGATAAGTTTTGCTTATATCTAATAAACTCGATGGAATGAGACTCATTCTAAATGAAGTTATCTTTTTTTTGGATTCTGCGCAACGATAATTCTAAAAAAAATATCACTTTTTAAAACGTCGTTCAAAAATTACGTTACCCTTTACACACATCACGAACTTTTCAAACCTTGGATCAGAACTTTTTCGGCGGGGATTTTGTACACCCTACATTTTCAGGAAATTGCGGTTCATCCCTGAATTTGCAGTAGTAACCGAAAAATTTGTTCTTTTTGGTCAAGTATGACAAGTACTTTACATCGATTAATTTTGCTAATATCTCCGGAAAGCTTTGGAACTTCCAAATGAAGTCATTTGCTTCCCAGTTTATAAGCGCGCTTCAACACGCTCAATACGAATGCGAACACCCGCTTTAGTGTAGCGAACGACGTACGAGTTCGTTTGAAACGTTCAGAAAAAACGAATTCTTTAAAAATATCTTGTCGCTTTACCACTATTACAGTTATTTGAGCTAGCTTCTCCCAGGATTACTTTGTCACCAACACTTTGTTCTGATACTAGTCAATTTCCCACCAGTGCTAAGCGTATTAATGTTTTCTAAGAGGTCTGTTTATTACGTCTATGTGTCATACTGGGAAGTTGATCATGTGGACCGAAACAACCAACTAGTTTTGCTAAGGGATGTGTTCAAAAAAGCCTGAACGAGTCATGTGTTTCTCAGTTTCGATTTTAGACTTGTCTGTCAAGAGATTAAAATTCGAACCATCTTGCTCGTCAATAAAAAGCACGTTAGCAACGGCAAAATAGGGCTGTTGCCAGGTGTCAGAAAATCCATGAATTTATATATTTGAAGAAGGTTTAAAGTGTGGAATGCAACTTGGCTGAAATTGCCATTCCCGATAAATAGTTGGAGTGAGTCTCCAGTCCCAAGATGATCCGAGAAGCGAAAGACCTGGCATCAAAATTTTCCAACATATTTGGATCTTTAACGAGTTTAACAAAATACTTTTGAGCTACTAACAGTGTGCACCTCTTAAAATGGTTAACACTCTCCAAATGCAGATATAAGCATATTTACAAAAAACTCCAAGATTGAGGTCGCACTATCAAAAACTGTATTAAATTCCGCCCGTTAACCTAAAAGCCTGCAATATTTTCGTTGGTTAAGTATGCTAAAAACTTTTAAACATGGTAGAAAAGAAAAATCTAAATAAGAATTTGCTCCTGCTCTGCCTCTCGAAAACTTATAATAAATCTCAGGAAGAAAGGATTGACTAGACCAGAAAGTTTTGTGTTTGCATAAGTATTCAGGCACATACACAAGTTTTTTCAGCTACGAAATTTATGAAAATCCGCCTTAAGTTTTCCTTGAGGCCTCGTATCCGAGCATAAACTTATGAAAACATCTTTAAGAACTTTTGATGGATGAAAACATGGAATAAAGAGGAGGAATGAAAAAAATCAATTTCAGTTGAGTGCTGCAATATGTATAATATGGTATACGGCTAAGAAAACTTCTTGTAGCTTAAGCTTCTTAAGAATTGTTCGTTTGCGCTTTAAAGAAGACGTTATGAGCACTTCAAAAGCATCATAGCGGAATTTTTATAAGAAAGTTGTTTTCTCTAGAATTTGATTAGGTATCGATCCTATGTTAAAGCTAACAATGTTTTCCTAAAACAGCCATATCAGAACCTTAAACCAGGGTAACTTTTATCATATAACAAGACTAAACAAACTGCAAGCTCAGAAAATCCGTTTCATCTCATTGAACTTTCATGAACTTTATTTTTGAAGGGCGATAATTGTTAGATGAGTTTTTTAAGTATAATTTTTACTCATACATTCCATTACTCCACATAGAATCAAATTACGACCAAACCCCAGGACACTTCCATTACTCATTTATGATTTCCTGTACAATTTGTGACTATAACAATATTATTTCCCTATCGCAACGATATGATTAAATTCCATTACGAAAATGAGTAAATCAAAATAACTTATTCGAAATAAGGTAAATCATGCAAACCAAATTTTAACCATGTTTTAATAAAGTTTGTTATTTAGCAAGGACCAAGTAATTCCGGATTTAAAAGCGCCACAAAAACGCGTTAATCAAAAAGTCAAGCTCGTTGGGAAAATTATGTTTTAATGGAAGGCTTCGTTTAATAAATTTCGCGGTAAAAGTAATTACAGCTTAGGGGTTTGCTGTACTAGCAAATAAATCAGCTCTAAATTGCCCTTTAATTAAAGTAGATTTAAATTTTGTGATGAAGTAGATTAAAGTTTTGCCGACATTATGTTATCGATTGATATTAATATTCGTTTAGAGACTGGGGTTGGATGACTTTTGTTAAGCAGTGAGATTGACATAATGTTAATGACTCTTTCTATGACATGAAAGTGGTACATATTATATGACTTTAACGAAAAGCCATACTCTGATCTCTATAGTTACTCTAAGCTCTCTCTTCGCGAAAAATCAAAAAGTAATGGTAACAAACGATTAACAGTGCAGCACTTGACTTAATCATAAGAATATAGACAAGGGGAATCGCATCATAGTCCGGGGAAATTAGCAAAAAAAAAACGCCAGAAAGGAGACAAAACTCCAAAATGGCTGAAAATTGCTACACAGCTTCATTGTGACATTTTAAGAAAACAATTTCGGAATCCAAAAATAAAAATGTTTTCCATGTATCTCGGTTTCTATAGGTCTTACAACCCCGTGCCCAAAATGTTGACAATGAAATGCTCTACAACTTTAGTTCCTAGGTCTACAAGTTGACCCGATTAACCCTTTGAAAGTTATTCAAGGTTAAAGTTTTCGAAAATCACTTTTTGGCCAAAATTTCAACCAAAAACTGAAATTTTCGAAATTTTTCTTGATCAGTCAATACAAAACGTTATTGCCTACAAAAAAATCCTCGTGTCATTTTTTCGAAAACTTAACCCTTTGGAAAATTGTATTTTGTAGGCAAAACATTTTTTTCATCTACTTATACCAAATATTATTGCTGGAGATGACCCTAGATATAAGCGTATTTGCAAACTAGCATGCAGACGCCTTGTTGTAGCTGCCATTTTTAAGTACCTCAGTGTAGTTGAGGTGTTCATCACCACCTATGTAGTTTTATCGGATATTTTTTATATGTGAATCTCTTTGATTTGAATCTTACTTAAATTGAAAAATGTTTAATAAAGCAAATATCTGGAAAAGAAGTTATGAAATGTTATTTTGTTTAAACTAAAATACAATGTGATTATTTCTTCGCTTTAACGATGCGGCTTTGAATAAAGTGACTTATTATTGAGTAGCGTGAACAAAAAACGAGTGCAAGTGTTCACTAAATTTTTGGAGTAAACACTTAGTTTGGCGTGAAGAAAATAACCTTCGTTAGATTTCGTTAAGTACTTCACTCTGTCATTTCTCGATAAAAGTCATGTGTTCAATCCAGAGCACCAATTTCACCAGGAAATTTATTTTTTGGCAACAATTCATTCTTTGTCTCCTTCACTTCTTCGGATGAAATCGTAAATTTGATTAATTCATCTGCTCTTGTGCAAATAGCACTATACACCTCGCAAATTATTTTGTCGCTGTTTTCCTATTTAGCTATTTTACCTGTACCTACTATTTTGCTTTTGGATAAAAATGATATTCTTGCCTACTTTGACTCTTACTTGACGTACAACATTGATACTTCTACACTTTAATCCCAAAATTTCCTATGAGTGAATTGCATTTGAATGAAGGAATTTTTATTCACACCAAATCGAATGTTCACTTTTAACGAATCACTCCACTCAGGAGTGTTCACTTTAAGTGCACACTCAGTTTTTATTCACACCACCCATTATTTGGAAACATGCTATTAATATCAATATACAGGGTGTATCAGCTAAAGTGTCCAACCGCTTGGCTGTAGATAAGCCTTGGATAGACGAACAAAAAATCGTATGGATTGGGGGGGGGGGGGGGGGGGGAAATCGCAACGGTTTAGCCGCTAGAGTGTTTTGAAACTTTTTTGGTAGAGGTTTACATATTACCCTGTATTTTTGTAAATCTATTAGATATTTTCATGAATAAGGCAGCAATCTACGCAGAATACTCCCACCTATCTAAAATTGTAAAATTCAATTCAATTCAATTTTATTTTATACTAGCATAAAACCCGCGTGCCTTGCAACGCCTTTAAATAAAAACTGTTTATTATGTGCACTGTTTTCCTTGAAAAGAAAACAAACAAAAAAGTCAGTTGTTATTATCCCTAAAAAAGGTTTATTATAGAGCATTTTTTTAATAAACATGGTAAACAAATTGCTGCGTATATCACCTCTGCTCAACAAATCTGCAAGTTTTGAAGCAGAGATTGGTGTGTATATGTCATCAAGAGAAGTGACAAAGGAATCCTAAATAAAGTAAATTTTGAGTCATTCATTTCCACGTGATTATAAGGATGCACTGTCAAAATTTCAGCCCTTCAGCCCCAGCGGTTTGGGTTAACTCCATTTCACCCCTTTAGGGGATGAATTTCGAAAAATCTATTTATAGTGGATGTCCACGTCATTATAGGGATGCACTGTCAAAATTTCAGCCCTATAGCTCCAGCGGTTTTGGGTTGACCCCATTTCACCCCCTTATGGGATGAATTTCTAAAAATCGCTTCTTAGTGGATGTCCACGCCATTATAGGGATGCACCGTCAAAATTTCAGCCCTATAGCTCCAGCGGTTTGGTAAACCCCATTTCACCCCCTTAGGGGATGAATTTCGAAAAATCGCCTCTTAGTGGATGTCCACGTCATTATAGGGATGCACTGCCAAAATTTCAGCCCTATAGCTCAGGCGGTTTGGGTAAACCCCATTTCCCCCTTTGGGGAACGAATTTCGAAAAATCGCTTGTTAGTGGATGTTCACGTCATTATTGGGATTCACTGTCAAAATTTCAGCCCTATAGCTCCAGCGGTTTTGGGTTGACCCCATTTCACCCCCTTATGGGATGAATTTCTAAAAATCGCTTCTTAGTGGATGTCCACGCCATTATAGGGATGCACCGTCAAAATTTCAGCCCTATAGCTCCAGCGGTTTGGTAAACCCCATTTCACCCCCTTAGGGGATGAATTTCGAAAAATCGCCTCTTAGTGGATGTCCACGTCATTATAGGGATGCACTGCCAAAATTTCAGCCCTATAGCCCAGGCGGTTTGGGTAAACCCCATTTCCCCCTTTGGGGAACGAATTTCGAAAAATCGCTTGTTAGTGGATGTTCACGTCATTATTGGGATTCACTGTCAAAATTTCAGCCCTATAGCTCCAGCGGTTTTGGGTTGACCCCATTTCACCCCCTTATGGGATGAGTTTCGCAAAATCGCTTGTTAGTGGATGTCCACGTCATTATTGGGATTCACTGTGAAAATTTCAGCCCTATAGCTCCAGCGGTTTGGGTAAACCCCATTTCACCCCCTTAGGGGATGAATTTCGAAAAATCGCCTTTCTGAGATTTGAAACAAATAATTTTAAACCAGAATTGTCTAATCTTTCAATTGGTGGCATTCATAATGTTCTACGATATACATTAGCCGAGATACCAGGCGTAGAGCGTAAAAAATGGTGACAAATCGTACTAATTAATTAATTAAAAAAAAACTAATCAAAATAGCGAAAAACGGAAACTTACTTCCACCTTCTGGGGTATCCATGCATCTACAAAAAAAATTTCAGATTTCTATCTCTTCTAGTTTGGCTACAATGCGTGACGGTACGCACAAGCAGACACACAGATACACAGACACACAGATACAGACACACAGACACACAGACACACACTTTCCTTTATTAATATAATATATAAGAAGAAGAAGATAGAAGAAGATAGAAGATAGATACTAGCAAAAACCCGCGTGCGTTGCAACGCCTTTTAATAAAAAAATTATGTGTGCCCAGTCCGGGAAAAAGTATAATGAAAAAAAAAAACACATAACTTATTAAAATTTAAATATGTTAAGATTCGATGATGAAAAATTTTCTACTACGTGCACAATAGACACCTAGCCAAAAATATTCAGAATCATCCGCGTAGGTTTTGTTATGCCAGGAGATTAGAGCTTCGATCATGGCGCTCTCCAAATTGTTTTTCCCCAAAAAGGCGACAAAAAGGTCATCAATTTTGGAAATATGGCGCCTCCAAAATGTACACTTTGGTGGCCCTAAAAAAATTTAATAAATTCATAGCGCACACATGTCCTCTCTGTTTTTTTAATTTCGGCTTGAGACGAACATCGGCAACATTAAAAATGTGTGTGTTATGTTTTAGGGAGGCGATACTACTAACACTAAAATGATCCTAACCAGAAGGGGGAGGGGGGATAAAAAGCACTATATAATTAAACATGGAACAGGTGTTACGGTATTTTTCAAAGAGCTTCAGGATAAACTATATTTAATGTTCTGGCATTTGGAGCTAAGATATGAAGATTTTCAGCTTGACCCACTCTTGAACAACCCATATACAGCTGCCCGTGGGAGAAACATGGCTTTACCAGATCGAGCCCAACCACTTTCAGTGATTGCCCTTGTGACTTGTTGATGCTCATGGCGAAACCCAGACGCACAGGGAACTGAAGACGTTTAAACTGAAAAGGAATGTCTGTAGGTATAATTGGGATTCTAGGAATGAATACATCTTCGCCGGCGGCTTGTCCAGTCATAATAGTGGCTTCAATAATGTTTGGCATTAGTTTTTTAACAGAGAGTCGCGTACCATTGCATAGTGAAGGAGGGTGTAAATTCCTAAGCAGCATAATTGATACACCAATCTTTAGCTCCAAAATATGAGAGGGTAGTCCAGGTGGTTCTAACGTGTTCAAAAACTCAGTTGGGTAATTGACAGCCTCATCTGTGACACATGTAGTATCTATAGATTTATAAATTTGTACTACACCGGGTAAATCCTGTAAAAGTTGTTTATTAATAGCGTTGACATCTTCGTTTCTTGGGGAAAGAATTGCTCTTTCACACAGCCAAGCATGATTGGTAAAGTGTTCTGCTACATTTGGAAACACTGCATGTTTGAGCTCTTGTTGGGTTTTCACAATTCTTCCAATATGTCCTAATTCTATAGATCCATCTGGATGTGACGGCACGGCTCCATTTCCTAGTTGAAGTAAATCGTCTGCAAATTGCTGGGCAGAGGGATCACCGTTAACATAAACTCGCATGTTTGTTGATAATGCAAGTTTATGAATGCCATTCCAAATGTATGAAGATTTTAAACAGGCCTGCATTTCATCTGCTCTCGTTCCACGGGGTATAACTGGAAGTGTCTGTCGAAAGTCTCCAGCCAAGACCAAGGTGACTCCCCCCATGATATCATCTTTACCTCTCAAGTCTCTCAAGGTGACATCAAGTGCTTCGAAGGCAGCTTTGTGCGACATAGTACACTCATCCCAGACAATGAGCTTGCAATTCCGAAGAACCTTTGCCTTTCCCGAATTTTTCGAAATGTTGCATATAGCGGTCTCAGCACTTGCCAGATTCAATGGTAATTTGAAGGCAGAGTGAGCCGTTCTTCCTCCTGTCAATAAAGTTGCGGCAATGCCCGAAGAAGCAACAGCCACAGCAATTTCATTGGTCTGTCGCACTTTAGCCAAAAGTAGATTGATAAGAAATGTCTTCCCTGTTCCACCAGGAGCATCCAAAAAGAAAATGCCACCTTGTCGATCAAACACTGCCCTTGTAATTTTGTCGTACGCTTCCTTTTGATCTGGGACCAATTTGGGCTCATTTTCTTCTATGTATGCGGTTAAAACATCTATGGCATAGTTTGTTTCCAAGAGTTCTTCATTAGGTTTAATTGAATCGTGTCTTCGAATAGGTTGTAGAAGTCCAAGGCTTCTGAGATCTGTTCCGCCTAACAATATTATATTGTCCTCAATGTAGATTAGAGCTTTGTTAAAGATGTCGGAACTGTAATCCAAATACATATCCTGTTGCTGTATGCGCGTTTCGTGTAAAATGTCTTCAGACAGGCTCTCCCTGTGATTCATCCATAACTGTTGCGGATCGGCCACCGAGCATGTTTGTAGCATAACGGCAAACAGGTTCCGTAAAATCCTAGGAGCTCGAGATGAAGCTGCTTCTTCTAACGCTTTGTTCCAATGATCATCATCCTCAAGAAGTCCTCTACGACGGCAAGACTCTTTGAAGGTTTCGCAAATTGTTCCGTCAACTGTTTTCAACTCTATAAATGATGTTGGGCCCCTTACCTCATGCAATAAGAGACGTAGATGGAAGCATTCGGAGTTGTTTGGATGAACAGTGTAAATGCGACCAAGTGCATCGCTGGACCGTATGGTGGGCTGCTCTGGCACCACTTGTCCTTGTTTTCGACGATTCCATGTTTTATTCCTACTGTTCCATGTGTAATACTTTGGAATTTGATTGTAGAGTAGAGTTCGTGCAAACTCATCTCTGGTGCAAAGTTTAAAGAAAGCTGTCAGTGTTGTGTCCTGAGGGACTTGGGCTCGTTCAACTGCATTTTCTGTTGTGAAATAGACTCTCTGTCCATTTTCAAGGTGGACGCTTAGATGAACCACAGTTGGGTGACGCTCATGAATAGGAAAGTTGAGTATTCTCCATACTGCTTCATTGCTACTTATGTATCTCCCCATTTCATATTGATGAACTTCATTAAGGTTACTATCTCCTCCGGTCACTTCAAACACAGCCATATCAGATCCTTTGTTCACATATTTACAAACGTACTTGATTGATTTAACTGAATTGCAGAACTCCACGTTGATATGAGCGTTAAAAATTTTAGTTAATAAAGGGCAATACGGAACGATCCACGTATTGTTCACAGAAATTTCTCTTCCTTTGAAATTGATATTAGCACAAAATCCTCCATCTTGTGGTGATCTTCGACGATAGAGTGGGTATCCATCCTTTCCAGTTTGTGTATCTTTTACTAAACCTCGCGGGTATCGTTTTGTGCACTTTCCATTTTTCATGCACGGTGAGGAGGGGTTTATAGATCCGCAGGGGCCGTGTACCATCTGTTTTGTCACAATGGTAAATAGTTGGGGGTCTTCGTGTGGATCAGGGATTTCTGCACTTATGAAGTCATCCACCCTGTTAACATGTAATGTGTCCTTTAGCCAAACCAGAATGTGAGCATGAGGAAGTCCTCTCTTCTGCCACTCTATAGTGTACATGTGGCATCGCACATCACCGAAAACCTTTCCCTTGGTTATGAGATTCATAAGTGCTTTTTGCTTCTGATGAAAAACTCTTGCTAACAAATCATGACGATCCTGTGGTTTCTGGTTCTGAAAAAGCTCTTCCTGTATCTCTATCCAATTGGGGTTGCAAGTAAATGTTATAAAGAGGTCCGGCCTGCCATAGTTTCTTACATAGGCCATGGCGTCTTGAGTACGCTCATGCATGTACCTGGGACTAGTGTTGGGTAGGACACGATAATAAAATGAGTTTGTAAGAGGAGCCTCTTTTTCCTTTTGAACCAGTACAATGTCTCACTTCAAATGAGGCGAGGTGCCATTGTATTGTGCTAGCACGTCACGTAGTGAATGGCTCAAACGTTGCGATGGGGGAGATCTATTGCGTTTGCGAAAGAGAGGATACGATAAATGATAAATGCATGAATGGAAATATTAATTATCGTGCCTATGAATGTTGATTACAAAAATATTCTTTAAAATTTTTGTTAACTGTATAAAGAAAAACATATTTACAGATTTAAAATGAAACTCCCTAAAATTGAAAATAACACGAAAATATTTTATTGTTACAGATAGAGATTAAAAAATAAAAATAAAATTTTACCTCCCTCGAAAAATGTAAGAAATATCTCTCCAACTTCACTCCCTCCAAAAAATGTAAGAATTGTCTCTTCAGTACAAAATTTACCTCCCTCGAAAAATGTAAGAATTGTTACCTCCCTCGAAAAATGTAAGAATTATCTCTTCAGTACAAAATTCACCTCCCTCGAAAAATGTAAGAATTGTCTCTTCAGTACAAAATTTACCTCCCTCGAAAAATGTAAGAATTGTTACCTCCCTCGAAAAATGTAAGAATTATCTCTTCAGTACAAAATTCACCTCCCTCGAAAAATGTAAGAATTGTCTCTTCAGTACAAAATTCACCTCCCTCGTAAAATGTAAGAATTGTCTCTTTAGTATAAAATTTCACTCCTTCAAAAATGTAAGAGATTTCTCTCCAGTTCGTATTTACAATCTCACCACGGCTCGGCTTAAATTGGATATTTGACTGCGGCAAAAACAGTAAGAAAATATCTATGCAGTTCGTGTTTACAATCTCACCTCGCCGCAATTCGAATTGGATATTTTATTGTCGCAAAAGAAATAAGAAAATGTTGTTCCAGTTCGTGTTTACAATCTCACCTCGGCGCAGTTCAGATTGGATATTTTGCTGCTGCAAAAGAAGTAAGAAATGTCTCTCCACTTCGTAATTTACAAACGCACGATACACGCTCATATCCCAGTAGTACATTATTTTTGAACCGGGACATTTAAAAAAGTTGAGGCCTCGGTACAATTTACTGTCGTGTACGGGACAAACGAACTGCCTCTTGTAAGTCCGGCTCAACTCTACCTGGGACCCCCAGTAAAGCTAGAAGGCAAGATTATCAACTGTCCGACGTCAGAAACATTTCTATCATTTATCACAGCATCCCGCAAATGTGCATACTGCTCCACTCTAAGAGTCCTCTGATTTAATCGGATGTATCTGAGTCGTTCCGATTCAATTTTAGCATACATGTCAACTATGTATTGATGGAACAGATCTTTGCTTCGCAGTATAATATTAAAACTTGAATGGCGAAACATGATCCTGAACGCATAGAAGTCCATTGCAGAAATTTTGTTATTTTGTGGTACTCCGGTGATTGGATTCGTTTGTCTCAAACCAAAATTATAGCCATCCTCGCCTTGCCAAAAAATGAGCGGATACTGTAGCGCATCATACGACCTATGTGTATCGGGAATTCTCTTGATGGTGCCATTCCGTTCTTCTAGGACAATGTCTCTTGACCCATGTTGTTCTCCTGCCATAATTACAGCCACTTCTGCTGCTGTTGGTGTGTTAAACCGCCGCTCGTGCTCACCGGGAGGTGTTTTGTCGGCCAAAATTACCAATTTCATTTCAGGTCTCATTTTATCCAGTGCTGATTTGAAACTGCGGACGTAGTTGTTATGATTATGAAGCATTTCCTGTAATTGAAGTACCATGCTTTCTTTTGTTTGCGGCACATTTTTGCAACGCTGTCCAGCTTGCTGTTCGTTATCACCCACAAAATAAATTTGCAAGCATTGTGGCTCTTCATCTTGTAGAGAGTGTAGACTTCCGATACGATGATATACTTGACCTTGAACTTTAAATGTTGGCATATATCCTGGTTCTCGGATTTCCTTAGTAGTACCGAAAGACGTCATTTGGAAGCATGAGTTGTATTTTCTTATGTTGGACTGAAAATGCTTTGCTTCTCTCGAATTTCCTTCGAGAAAAGTTCGTAGGGGCTCAGGAGGATCAAGTAATGGCGGCAGTCGAACCTTACCTCCACTACAACACATACTTTCAGTTTCTCCTTTCCATTTCTTTGCCTCACAATGCTGGCACGAGATGCACATTGACCCTATCATGCATGCAGGATCAGAGGCATAATCTTCTGATGGGCTATAGTTAAAGGCCTGATTTTTAAAACTTCTCCACAACGAAACTCGAACGGCAGCTGTTCTAGTTCTATTTCTCTGCTGTCTCGCCTCTCTTGCAAGGGTGTCCTCAACTTCTCTTCTGCTTTGATGTGAGTCTGCATCCTGTTGCTGTCTCGCCTCTCTTTCAGAGGTGTCTTCAGCTTCTCTTCTTCTTCTTTGTATTTGTGCATTCTTATGCAGTCTTGCCTCTCTTTCAGAGCTATCTTCAGCTTCTCTTCTGCTTCGATGGGAGTCTGCGTCCTGTTGCTGTCTCGCCTCTCTTTCAGAGGTGTCTTCAGCTTCTCTTCTTCTTCTTTGTATTTGTGCATTCTTATGCAGTCTTGCCTCCCTTTCAGAGCTATCTTCAGCTTCTCTTCTGCTTCGATGTGAGTCTGCGTCCTGTTGATGTCTCGCCTCTCTTTCAGAGGTGTCTTCAGCTACTCTTCTTCTTCTTTGCACTTGTGCATTCTTATGCAGTCTTGCCTCTCTTTCAGAGCTGTCTTCAGCTTCTATTCTGCTTCGATGGTCCTGTTGCTGCCTCGCCTCTCTTTCAGAGGTGTCTTCAGCTTCTCTTCTTCTTTTTTGCACTTGTGCATTCTTATGCAGTCTTGCCTCTCTTTCAGAGCTGTCTTCTGCTTCTCTTCTGCTTCGATGTATGTCTGCGTCCTGTTGCTGCCTCGCCTCTCTTTCAGAGGTGTCTTCAGCTTCTCTTCTTCTTCTTTGAACTTGTGCATTCTTATGCAGTCTTGCCTCTCTTTCAGAGCTGTCTTCAGCTTCTCTTCTGCTTCGATGTGACTCTGCGTCCTGTCTCCGTTTCGCCTCTCTTAGAAGGTTGTCTTCCGATTCTCTTATTCTTCTATCTATTTGGCTTTGGCTTTGTAGTCTTGATTGTCTGTCGAGCGTACTTTCAGATGCTCTTCTTCTTCTTGCGATTTCTCTGTGATGTTCTAATCTTAATTCTCTGTCAGGTGTACTCTCAGTTCCTCTTCTTCTTTTTGCCCTTTCCCTGCTATGGCGTAACCTAGATTCCCTATTTTGGGTAGTTTCAGCTTCTTGTACTCTTCTGTCTCTTGCTCTTCTTGCTTTTCTTTGCGACGCATAGTTTCTTTTCGTTGTTGGCATATTGAATTTCCTCCAAAAATTAAAAACCTAACGCTAGTAACTGAACCTATTCACAAATACTATGTTTTCTTTCACGGGGAAGCTAAACAGTAATAAACTAAATAATAATAAAGGAAATAAGCTAAATAATAATAAACTAAATTAACAAATGAACCAAAGAATACAACCTGACTGATACTACAACAACAATAATAAATTACAGTTATAAAAATAAAATATTTAAAAAGAATATGCAAACCAATTTGTTTGCAATTGCAAATCATTAAAGTGTACTTACTTTCTCAAATACACTGTAATTGTTTAAAAAAACACTGGCACTGTTAAACTTTTAAAAATTAAAACAAACACCACCAGGCTAATGTAAATTTTTTTCTATCACATAAAAAAAAACCAAAAATTATTTAAAAAAATAACACTTGTACGGATAATAACCAAATACCAGCGTGTTCAATTTTAAATTGAGGATATTTCTAAAATAACTGATATTTAAATACTCGTACCATAACATATCTGATGTTACCAATTCATTCAGGATGCAACAGGAAAATCCCTCTTTTTTATTGCTTTGCACCCTTTCCTAATAACTCAATGTAAAAACAAAAACCCAGGGAACAGATGAAACAGGTAAAAAACTTCGAGGGAATGCAGTCCGTTAATTTTATTACTTTGTATGCCTACCGGAAACGTATCATAAAAACTCAGTTTCTGAAAATTTGCTTTACTACTTTTGCTGCCGTATTTGATGTTTTACCTTTTTTCTTCCGACAGTATTTTTTTCAGGCCTTTCTGAGATTTGAAAAAAAAAAAAATAATTTTAAACCAGAATTGTCTAATCTTTCAATTGGTGGCATTAATAATGTTCTACGATATACATTAGCCGAGATATCAGGCGTAGAGCGTAAAAAATGGTGAAAAATCGTACTAATTAATTAATTAAAAAAAAACTAATCAAAATAGCGAAAAACGGAAACTTACTTCCACCTTCTGGGGTATCCATGCATCTACAAAAAAAAATTCAGATTTCTATCTCTTCTAGTTTGGCTACAATGCGTGACGGTACGCACAAGCAGACACACAGATACACAGACACACAGATACACAGACACACAGACACACAGACACACACTTTCCTTTATTAATATATAGATATAGATAGAAGAAGATAGAAGATAGAAGAAGATAGATAGATAGAAGATAGATAGATAGATAGATAGATAGATAAGGAAGTACACAAGACTTACATCTTTTAGAGTACAATATCATTATAATTTGAATTCTAACATTGCAAAAAGAAAAATACCTAATCTAAGCTTAATACCTAACAGAATAGAGAACAGCTAGAGTTAAGAGGCATATCAAGGTTGTTCAATAGTAGATAGAAAGAGGGGAAGTTTGGCTATTAGAAAGTAGAAGAAAGAAGGGAAAGCTATAGAGAAGAGGTGGATAGGAGAAGAGAAACTTGTTTCCTGAAAGTGGTGACTGTGCTAATTCTTTGTAAAGAGGAGGGAAGATTATTCCAGAGTCTAATCGCGTGCACAAAAAAAGGAACGACTACCAATTCGAGACCGATGGGCTGGTATAAGAAATTTAAGTGATCTCAAGGTTTGCAAGGGGGTAAGGAAGTCGGATAGGTAAGAAGGGCTTTTAGCGTAGAAGACTTTATGTAGAAGAGCTAGTGCCATAATATCGAAAAAGCAAAAGAGGTTACAGCCTATTAGTGAATTCCGAACCGATGATACATGATCTGATCTTCTCAAGTGGAAGATAAAGCGTAAGCAGTCATTGAATGCAACATTAAGTCGTTGACGACAGGATGAATCATACACAATGTAAACAAGTGAGCCATAGAGGAAGTGCGGGAGAATGAGAGATTTTACAAGCATTGAACGAATTGTAGGTGATAGGAGACTCCCATAAAGCCAGAGCTTTCGTCAAGTCCCATAGATTTTGGAGAGCATTAGTGAAACTTGATCACAGCAGGTTAGTTTGGCATTAATAGCAATACCAAGATTACGGACCCGATCAACAATAGGAAGAGCAATGTTATCCAGAAAAATGAGTGGCATTCTGACGGGGAGCATAGAGCTACGACTTAACACAAGTACTTGTGATTTTTTAGGGTTTAATTTAAGGAAATTGAGAGCGCTCCACTCATTTATTCGAGATAGAAAGCTATTCAAGTCAGAAATACAAGAATCAATCTGGGAAGGAGGGCAAGAAGTATACAGTTGGAGATCATCAGCATATAGATGAAAGGAACAGTGGCCAATAGTAGAGGGGAGATCATTAATATATAATGAAAATAGTAGAGGACCAAGAATTGAACCTTGTGGAACACCAGAAGGCACCTGTAGGCGAGAGGATATAACATTATTATGACGAACACATTGAAAGCGATTGTATTAGCAAAGAGGAGAAAAGCCATGTAGCAGAAGAAGAGAAGCGATAGCGCTGACTTAGTTTGGAAAGCAGGATCGTGTGCACCACCGAGTCGAAGGCTTTCGAGAAATCAAGAAGCACTAATACTGCAACGTCACCTTTATCCAAGCGCAGAGCGAATGTCAGTAGTTACCTTTAGTATAGCTGTTTCGCAACTATGATTTTTACGGAAACCAGATTGATATTCAGAAATAAGGCTATTAGATTCAAGGTAGCGCTGGACTTGAATGAAAAGAGTTTTCTCGAAGGCTTTAGCAAGGAAAGGAAGAATGCTAATTGGACGGAAATCTGAGATATCTGCAGGAGAAGATTTTTTCGGTAAGGGGATCACTATGGCTTTTTTCCACAACAAGGGAACTTGGGAAGTAGTCAGGCAGTAATTAAAAACATGCGTAATGATATTCAAAATTAAGGGGGCGAGCAGCTTGAAAAACCGTGGAGAGATTTCATCATAACCGATGCAGCTTGACGAAATGGAGAGCAGTATTTCAAAAACTTCCGAGGAGTCCACACAGCGGATGGCAAGGGGTCAACCCACCAACATCCAGAGTTATGAGTCCTCAAAGACAAAATTTTGTTTTTTTTACACTATAGTTTCCACCTCAACCACCTTTTTCTCCAAAAAATACGTAATTAACTAATATGTTCTTTTACAAAATTGGAAAGCTTGGACAATTTCCTATGAATAATGTCTAACAACTATTATGCTACGACCTTTACTTTTGAAGTTATTAGCTATTTTAACGCAAAAGTTGGCCTTATTTGGTGCTTATTTGGTACTTTTCGACAAAACTCAGGTGAAAAAGTTCTAAAAAAGGACGAAATAGAGCCAATTTCACCATTAAAAGTGCTAATAACTTCAAAAGTAAAGGTCGTAGCATAATAGTTGTTAGACATTATTCATAGAAAATTGTCCAAGCTTTCCAATTTTCGAAAACAACATATTAGTTAATTACGTATTTTTTGGAGGAAAAGGTGGTTGAAGTGGAAATTTTAGTGAAAAAAAAAACAAAATTTTGTCTTTGACGACTTTGGTATGTTAAAACCTTTTACAGATTTAGATAGGTGGGAGTATTCTGCGTCAATTGATGTCTTATTCATTAAATTATCTAATAAGGTGACAAAAATACAGGGTAATATGTAAACCTCTACCAAAAAAACTTCAAAACGCCCTAGCGGGTAAACCGTTACGATTCCCCCCCACCCATTAATACGATTTTTTGTTCGTTTATCCAAGGCCTATCGACAGCCAAGCGGTTGGCCACTTTAACTGATACACCCTGTATTCATAATCGATAAATGAAAAAGAAATTAAATTTACCTTTTGAAATTTATTACGAATGCATATTATAAAATGGCTCATGACACAACACAACCAATATGGTTTAGTAAGTATACGTTTCAAAGGGTAATATAGAGATCTCTAGGGCACTCAGGGGAGATACGCATTAATGATCTGGTAACACTGGTTGCCGCAATAGTTGGGAATATTTATTGGACGTCTCTTTTATACTCGCTTCTCTAGTCATGCAAAATATCGGTGGGCATGGGCACGCGCCCACCCAATGGTATGAACTATTCATATATCCTGTATAAAACAGGGCTCTATCCCCTTTGACCCTATCAATGCTATCAATGCTACTTTCTGGTCAATGGAATTCGTAGTCAGAGAGCAGGGACATATAAAGTTGGGTCATTGTGGGACCATATATTTCCATTTACTCTATATTTTTGTAATTCAATGGTCATGACACAATATAACACCAAAAGTACTTGATATACTGTCAAAGCCTTCTACTCACCTGTAAGGGCAGAGGGAATTGTTGGCTGAATGTGTTACGAGTATATGCAGTACTCGTATGAGAAGTTGTTTTATACTTTCCTTGGTGTATTGAGGACTGAGGACAGGTTTAGGTATAAAATTAATATTCATCCTAGGGTGTTAATGATAATAAATTTCTAGTTGATCAGAAGTGCTCAATAATATTTCTGTGTTGTAAAGGAAGAGTATGCCCCATCCGTAGAGCATACTGGGCTCACATCTCGTAAAAACAATAATAATAAAAATAACACTGTAAAACCCCACGTGACGATCAAAATTTATTAGTTCCCCAACCTTGTATTCCGATGATAAATTATTCCTTTCAGTGTGGGTAACGTTATCGAAAGACGTGGTTATGGCAATAAATCTTCTCGATAAATTCTGTACCATCCCTTCACCATTTCGACTTCCCGAAAGGGCTGCTAAGTTGGCAAGAAACTATAAGGAATATCAACGGGGCCAGGATAGCCCTAATAATGTATTCCGCCCGAATACTTTGGCCACCTAGAAAATGTTGACCCGAATTCCGTCCGAATTGAGTTCTGCAGGATACTACTACAGACCGAGCAGGTCCAACACGAGCAGATGGCTAGAAGGATTAATTTTAAGGAGACCCTAGTGTAGTGCAACAGCTTAATTTCGGGTTTCTGGGGCACATTGCTCTTGGATTATTGGGTGTAGAATAAAATGTTTTTATTGCCAAAAATTTGTTAACTTTATTGGAAGAATGAAGTTTGTTTCGTTTTGTTTTTTGCCGACATTCAACTTACTTCGTGGACAGGAATTTGATGAACTGCTTTGGTTGGTTGTATTCGTAGAGGATTTAATTAAGTTTGTTACGAAACAATTCGTTGTGATTGATTAGTTTTTAGTATGGAAGTCATTAAATAAACTGCTTTGCTAACCAAGGGAATTTATTGTATTTTAGAATTTTTGAGAAAAGTATGGGTTTACGACTTAAAGTTAAACAAAAGACTGAGCTGGAACGTTCAACTTGACTACGTCATCATCAAATTCACAAGGGCCATATGGGCCTACAAAATGCTTCTTGGTAAGCCATGGAGTCTTACATCACAAATGATGTACTGGATGTACAATACTATCGTTAAACCTGTGGTCACTTATGCCGCTATAGTTTGGTGGCCCAAGACTAAACAGTACGTCGATCCTCAAGTGCAGCAAACTGTAACTGCTTGCTTGCCTCTTCTTTACTGGAGCTATGCGGACCTGTCCCACAGCTGCAACGGTGGCAATCACTAAATTGACTCCTTTGCATATCTTCATATGGAAATCCGCTGCCATAAATACCTTGAGATTTCAGATGTCATCCAACTGGCCCCTATACAGTCAAAGAACCCATGGATATTCTCAACAATACTCCAATCACTTTCATTTGCCGCGCATCCGACCTTATGGTTAGTGAACTGCGGTTCCCCGACGGAAACGCAGAGCGATTATCCCGGATCACTCTGAGTGAGAGGAACTTATTCTTCCTGGGGATCCAAAACATCTCCATTGGTTTACTGACGGGCCAAAGATGGAACATGGCACAGGGGCTGGTGTCGTACGACCCAACTCCAAGGTCTCGATTGCGATGGGTAAATGGCCCTCTGTTTTCTAGACTGAAATACATGCCATTGCGACCTGCGCTAGGCTCAACCTTGAGGAAGGTCTGAAAAGCCAAGCTGCCATCAAGGCACTCTCAACGTGGAATTTGTCTTCCAAAATAGTAGCAGCGTGTTTTGACGTACTCCAGAGCCTGAGCAGAGGAAACGAGGTCTCGCTCTGCTGGGTCCCCGGACACTGGGGTAAGGAGGGGAATGAGGCTGCAGATAGCCTCGCGAGGGAGGGTGTGAGACGTTGGCTAGGGCCGAGGACCCTTCTGTGGCATCTCTTAGTCCACCTCCAAGTCCTTAATAGAGGGGTGGATTAAGAGTCTAAACCTAGCTTATTGGGAGTCAGTCCCAGGTCTTATACAAGCTAAAGATATTATAAGATCCTTTGCCTTAAGGAGCACTATCACTTTAAACACAACCTACCTAAGGCTGCTGGTGGGCTATCTGACTGGTCATGTAGGACTACGGTATCACCTAGGACTGTCTCTAGAGACAGTATGCCGACTCTGCATGGCAGGCGACGAGACTTCCATACATATTCTTTGTGAATGTCCTGCTGTAATCTGGATTAGAAGAAGAACGTTCATCAGAGAGTTTTTGACTCCTGCTCAAGTCTGGTCTTCATCAATTAAAGAGCTTCTTGACTTCATCCGTAACGCTGATAGTCTATTCCGCTAGTGGGGTGCGTACACAATAGGCCTATCTTGGCCGCAGTGTTCACCATGTGGGTTTCCCCCTCACTCCTTTAAACAAAAATAGGCTCGTCGCTATACTTCCTGCATCATCGTTGGCCTGACTTTTCTCAAGCGTACTTCTAAAGTGTGGTATTAATCACCCTCATATTTTTTTATCCCAAATGTTTGTTTTATCCCCCGGATTTTATTTTTATGCAACAAGTATATGAAGACTTAAGCGGATAAAAGCTACAAAATCACTTGCTTACACTCAGGTCATGACGACTCATCTGGACTAAACTATAAGGGGCTTTAGTAAATTACCGTGATTTGTCACAGAATAATTTACAATATTCAGAAGCACATCATCCTCCTCTATTTTCACGTGATTTATATCTGAACATTTTCCACCTTAACGAATGTCATAACATGTTTTTTTCCCGTAAGTATATCCACGACATTTGTTGATGTTATAGATGGTGACACAGCGAAGGATAAGAAAAATGCCGCTACTATTGATTATATACTATAGAAGTCGTTGAAAATATCCTGAAAATAGCCATGTGCCAGAAAAAAAAAACAGTAGAAGAAAAGAACATCGCGATGTTGTGAGGCTTGTTCCGAAGATCCTTGTTTATATGTCCTGAATTCAATTCCATTGGGTAAATTTATGGCTGATGTCGTGGAGATTTCTCATTATTTGCTCCTGTTTAGAAAGTTGTTTTTTTTCCTTCTTATTTTCTTATCGCGGAAGTAAGACCCACGGGAGCGATTCTGTTTTTCTTGAGTTTTGTTACCGGAAAATGTTGGATCAACTTTGCTTCCACGAAGGAGATTCAAAACTGTGGAAATAAACTTAAACAGAAGGGAATTATATAACATGGCAAGTTGACGGTTTTTCTGAAAGGCGAAAAGTAATTTTAATAATAATACCATTGGGATTGCAGTTCGAAGGCATTTCTCGAGGAGTGGAATTTAAATGTAATTCTTACGCCTTATAATGGGTACTGGTTTTACAACGTTTCATTTTTTTGCTTAACTTTACTAATGATACTTGGCTAAAATCCGCCTTCGTCTGGTTCCAAGTCCAGAGTGTGAAAGAGGAGGGGTCGACCTGCCGAATTGACCAAAATCGGGAAACTGAAGAAACTAAGCAAAAAACCGCGTGGATACACGAACTTACTTTTCACGAAATAATGCTACTGCATCCGGGGCAGCCAATGCTGGGGTCCAGGAATGATGGTGATAAGTGGGTTACTGGCCGAACACCCAAATTAGTCACACAGAAAAAGGAAATTCAATTCGCCGCGTGGAATGTACGAACAGGACACCACGTCGCGTCGGTCAAAAGGAAATCATAGCAACGGAATTATTAAATTGCAAAATATCAGCTGCTCCGATATCGGAGCTACGACTTACCGGATCCGGCCACTGACATATAGAATGGACAGCTCATGAGGAATTTTTCATGGCACCAATTTGTTCCATAGGCTACAAACCTTTTTTCACTCCATGTAAACACCGGAATCACTTTTGAAAACATTTTTTTAAATACGTACTTAAAACATTAAAATAACACAAATATTTTGTTTAAAAAAATTATTAAACACTATTTTCACTTTTTCACCTTTTAAAATGCCTTTTTTTCATTAATTTCCAAATTTTATGTGTATCTGATTTAAGTTCTTAACGCCTGTTTTAGCAACTGACATTCTGTATGTCAAAATCCGGGGGTCTATGGGGAAAAGAGCAAAAGATATAAACATCACTAGTGCAAAAGAGAAAATATAAAATCAGGTCTGATTTTACTTCTGAGTGCTTCTGTCAGTTTGGGGGTCTATGGATGAGTGCGATAACTATACTTTTGGGTGCCATCGATTTGTATGGAATAATTTCAGATGAGCAGTCCATTATTATATGTCAGTGGATCCGGCACATTGACGATCGTCCCGCCAACAATCGACGAAACAATGACGCTTTAATATTGCGGTGGAGAGAGACGAGAGGCCGCCGTCGTTTTTATGGTCGATCGACGGGCTGCCAGCAGCTTTATTGCATTCCAATCGATATCGGAGCGTTTGGCGGTTTTAACCATCGGTGGCACAAGGAAGGATTTTACGATCAGCTTCAACAGATGCTGGAAATGATACATCGAACCGAAAAAGTAATACTCGCGGGGAACTTCAATGGAAATTCAGGAGCAGATCGAATCGGCTGGGAAGGAGCTATGGGCAAATTCGGACACGGTGTAATTAACGAAAATGGATTACGCCTCCTTTCGTTCGTTCCGTCACCACTCAAACAGCAGCTCACCTGGCGAAATCCATTCGGCAACGACTCCGCGAGTTAGAATACGTTTTGATAAATGCAAAATTTCGATCGACGCTTAAAGACCTACGTTATCTTTTTCGAGCGAAATTACAGATGCGATTACAAAGAGCGAAGAAAACGGCGCCACTATCAGCCAAGAAGAATTGGGCGTGTCTGTGGTATCCAGCCATTGTGCAAGAGTTTTTCAAATGGCGCTCGCCAAACCGGACGATATCGATGTAGAAGAAAGACAATTGTCGGAGTCTATTGTCGGGTGTGCAATGGAGTTGTGTCCACCTATCCGTAAACGGGCGCAGTCGTGGATCTCGGAAAGCTGTCTGGACCTCGTCAATCAGCGGAAGCGAATGAAACAACATGTTCAGCCGAAGCGAATTAAACAAAGAAGTTTGACAGAAAATGAAATCGGACTAGATCGTACTAGAATAACGTTGTGGCGACATGTAAAAAGCGGCGTCGAGGCACGAGTACCGGACGCTGTACCAGACAATCCGGTGATTAGGCGGCAAAACAACATCAACAAACGACAACATAAAAAAATCGGATGGAACTTTCGTGTGACTTCTTCCCATGGGCGGCTGCAGAGGTGGAGAGAATTCTTCCACCATCGGTACAACCGCGATATGCCACAAAGTCCAGCCGATTATTGAATAGCCGACGAATCAGTTTCTCGATACCGAACCGACAATTATCGAGGTGAAGATAGAAATAAAATCGCTGAAAAATTGAAAAGCGCCTGTCAACGACTTCATGTCCTCATAACACACATATGGCCATCGGATCGTGCCCCTTCGGCATGGAAGAAAGCGATCGTTGTCCCAATTGTGAAGAAAGGTGACAGTCGGGAATGCAAGGTTGAATTATCGCGGTATTAGCCTCCTTTCGATCGTCGGAAAAGTATTTACGAAAATCATACAAACGAGGCTACAGAAACATCGAGAGAAAACTAGCAGGAAAGAACAAGCGGGATTTAGACAACATCGAGGATGTGTTAATCAAATATTCGCACCCCGTCCGCGTGGATATTAGAACTTAACTCCACCGTCACCTTGCATCGTGCGTCTCTAATGCACTAATAACAATAATAATAATAGTCCGATAGATATACACAAAGACAATCTGACAGCTTAATTGCACCATTCAAAGATAATAATCTACTTTTGGCATTCAGATAACACGTAAGCCAAAACCCTTCCCTTTTGTTGTGTCAATTAATAAGTCTCAGTTCACACAGTGCTGACCACTGATCCCATTACCTGTTCTAACTAATATAAGTTATACTGGTATTGATACAAGATGCACAAATCTCGTCCCAATTAACAAACGTATCCACTTGCAACCATTAAGAAACTTTTAGTTCCATCCACAGTTAAATATAAAGGACTAATGAATCCTTGATAAGAGTGTGGGTGAGAGCGTAGCCGAATGTGGCTGAATGTTGGTTATTTATTGATTGCTTAATGTAATTAAAATAAGTTTTCGTCTCAAGTCGAAATTAAAAAGGAAACATGTGTGCAATGTATTTCTTAGATTTATTTTAGGGACACCAAATTGACCATTTTTGGGCTGGACAGTGGGCGCCAAATTGAGATAGAAAGGGTGTCTTTTACAAATCACAAATGAACGCTACTCTGATTATAATCTATACACCATACTTCAAACTTTCTTATCGAAAAAACTTATTTAAAGCTGCTAAAAGTTAATTTCAGGTCCTCTGCAAGCTGAAAGATTTTTTTCACTCTCATACAAACATGAAGCTTTTATCAAAAAAGAAAACTTGCCAGCTGTCGCACTAATGGTTAGAATTATCCTTGTTCGGATGTTGACACATCAACCATTACCACCTTTTCGTCTCTGGAAATCCCTTTTTTTCTGCTTCACATGTAAAACCTAATGTACAACATAAAGCCAACGAAAAAAAAGCATAAGAACGAACATTCGTAACCCATTTTTACGGTAGAAGCAAGGAAGAAAGATTTTGCCAGAGCATGTTGTAAATTTTGTCATCCGAAAATTGGTCACATAGCACACAAGGTGTGAATTACAATACCAAAACGGGAGGGACGTTAAAACTGTGCAAAATCAGGATAACGAGATCTACACTAAGCCATGCATCTCGCTCCTGAATGGCATGAATTCCATCCAGGGACGAGATGCTTGTAATTCAACCTTGTGATGTGTTCTCATCCTGTCTTATTTGCACCTAACAAACATCCCGAGTGCAATTTGTGCTACCAGTGCAAATTTCATATTCTTTTTCACTTTATATCCTGTAAGTGTTTTAAAGATAACTTTAAGCAGGCGTTGATGAAGACTGGAGCTGGAGTAAAGCTAGCTTCAAAAAGGGATAGTAAAAATCTGAAGTGAAGATGAATACAGGGGCTATACTTGACTTCACTTAATCAACTCTGTTCTTTTAGCACATAGTAAATGGATTTATTTTAAATGGGATTACCTGCACTCATATCATCTATGAATATTCTAACCGTTGATGGATCTGAAAGCTGACACTAAAGATTCGAGTTTCAAATAATGAAAAACATAAAATGCTCCATGTCAGTTTCCTTCAGTCTGGCTCTCTACCACTAGATTTCACCTTCTGGCCGGTTCCATTACACTGGTTCTCTCTTGATAAGGGTTTTAGAAGCCCTGATATCCTGGTCCTTCATTTCTTATGTCAAATTCGTCGTAATATAACGAAAAACTTTCTATATTCTTTGCACAGCAGTATGTCAACTAAATTCTAACCACTTCTCCAAAGCTGCTTGCCCTCCGTAACGAATGAGAGCCGGGCTATTGAGTATGCTAATATCGCATTTTATGTCGACGAATATAATTGCCCGTTTTCTTTTTTTTCTATAAAATTTATGAAAACTCCAGGAAAGCTCCCTTGAGTCATCGGGCAGATTCTCACTTGTTTGGGTATAATTCTGGACTACACCTTATAGTCCAGTCAAATTAGAGGTTTGACTGGAAGATAATTCGGAAGTTGCTGAAAATTGGAACAGCCCTTAAAAACATTATTATACATAAGCTGTAGAGACTGCCACGCGATTGGACGACTGCAAACTTTTTTATTCAAGGTCAAAGGGTCAAAATATCAGTTTTTTGCAAATATATCGTGGGTTTAAAAGCAGAACTCACTAAGTCAAAAACCATAGTTTTTAGTAAATCGATATTTAAGATGTTTGTGTCTCTGAAAATTTTGTAATGGCATATAATAGTAATCGGCTCAGTATACATTGTTTTTTAGATTTCTTAGTTTAGTTTACAAAAGAATTGAAATAATTATTTAATTCGAATACTGGATTTTTAGATTAAAATAAAAAAACGCAACGAATTAGTGAGTTTTGGCAGAAATGATTTGGTAGTTTTGTGTCATTATGGACAAGGTAAATCCGAAACTAACCCCCTAAAAACCTTAACAATATTAGTGTGCGGGCTATAAGGTATTGCCAGTATAAAGTTGGCATTATAAGACTTACTTTAGTATAAAAAACTGAAAACTTGAAAAATTGTACTTAGTGAATTCTGCTTGTAAACCAACGATATGCTCAACCGTACGTCTTATCAGAAAAGCGTATAAAGCACAGCAACCTGAGTGACTCCGTTCAAAAAATATAAGGCTCAAACCAATGCTTTGCATCTATACCTGGCAGATTTCTTCGTTTTTCTCAGAAAATTCGTCACTAACAGTACATTTTTTTGCTTTTCTGATGCACCAAACTATTACCTACAATATTTCCATACACAATAAGTGTTTATTTTGGGTAGTTTTGTAGGTAGTAGTAGTAGTAGTAGTTTTATCGTGAACAATTAAAAGTTATTCGTCTTTCAACTGCGGCATAGTAGTATTGGTTTTGGTTTGAGTCACTCAGGCTGCTGTGCTTTATACCAAATAAAAGAATACACATTTACCTAGAAGATGAGCCTAATTAGGCTACTTTATGATAATTACTTTAGGAGTTATTCAAATTTCAGTAAATTTAAAAAAAAACAAAATTTTTCCCCTAATCACCCTGTATCTTAGTGGATAGTGGAGATAGCCGCCCTCTGTAGAACAATTTTTTTCTCCAAACATATCCAGGAATCACCCCTGAAAATATCAGCCGCGTACTCCAACAAAGGATTTATTAAATTTCTGATGACATTTACAAGTCGGGAATGATAGAATATGAGTATTTTAACTTATTAAAACGACAATATCTCAGAAATGGCAATTCCTACGAGAAAATGTATAATATATTTTTTTGCAGATAATTGCCTAATCTACAAACGTTGTAAACACAATTTTCTGATAAGACGTACGGTTTATCATATATTTGCAAAAAACTGATATTTTGACCCTTTGACCTTGAATAAAAAAGTTTGCAGTCGTCCAATCGCGTGGCAGTCTCTACAGCTTATGTATAATAATGTTTTTAAGGGCTGTTCCAATTTTCAGCAACTTCCGAATTATCTTCCAATTATGGCGTTTTTTCGTCTATTTTGACTGGACTATTACCATCTGCCTTCTCTTGTAATGGGTTATATAAGGGCTCATCTAGCACCAAGAAAATAAGGGGTACCCCTTACCAGATGAGTACTTATTTCAGTGCTCCATCGGTAAGGCCTTCCTAGAATTCCTACTGGGTCGTTATCGCTATGTGGGAGTTGTCGTATGGCAGTAGGCATAAGCAATACCACCCTCAACATCGGAGGAGTCTTTTATATAAATAACGAGCAAGAGTTTCAGACAAAGTTAACAAACTTTTCAATGGATGAGCTCTATAACATTTTATGAACTATTCTGGGTGTTCTTTGAATTTGGAACATTTTGGTGGATTTAGCTTTGTAACTAATCGATGATTTGATGAATCATTTGTCAATGATTTTGGATTATATTTTTATTACTTAATGAGTTCGATGTGATTTATACTGATTTGTATTATGTTTACAGATTGATGTAATTGTGAAGAGTTGGTCTTGGGTAGGGCTGTCATCGCCTAAATCGCCGAGGCCGGACAAAACTACAAAAACCCCGGACATTTGGGTGAAATTGACCCCGGACACCCATTTTTTTTTTTTTTTTTTTTTTTTCAATTTAACGAATATGTTTTCTGACGAGTCGTCAACTGTCGTATCGAATTGATAACCAACTATATATTCGGCTACCAGCGAAGAACTAGCAGCCCTTTGTGATTAAGCTCTTACTATGAAACCTATGACACAACCTCGGACAGGACGGAAACTTTGGAAAATTAGGGCATTAGTTGAAAAGTTGAGTCGTGGTTGAGTGGAAATTTCGACCACCGTATACAATGCCGCGTTGAGTTCTCTTTGGGTTGAAATAGAGTTGAACTGAAATCAAACATAACGTCAAATTTTTATATGAAATTCTCATTTATAGATAAATAAAAACTCAGAACGAAATAATTTTGTATTCCTGTGCAAGCAGAAACATCGAAGATAGAACTAACGCCAAAGGTGGACTTCTCGGATGGTAAACAAACAAAACAAATGCCACTTCAACCCACTTACAACTCAACCAATGTATATGAGGCGAAAAATAAACTAGACCCTGGTAGGAGAGATGAGTTGGATTGAATGGATCCAGTTTCAACTCGACCCCCGTTTAAGGCTGGGTTGAACCTGGGTTGAACCTAGTCATAAACGGGGTAAATAAAAACAAGAACAGGAAACAGAGCGGCAAATAAATGTGCCAGAATTAAAAGAAAAGCAAATTAGGGGTGAATATGAGAACTTACTAGACGTAAGGCCTGCACTCCGTTACCCGCGAAGTTGCTCAAGCGAAGTTTTTCTCGAAGTTGATCTAAGTCCGAAGCACAGTATACAGAAACAAGGCAATGTAAAAGAGAAATGTCATTTTAGTGCTGAAGTCACTTGGTGGTGGGTTCAGTCACCCGGAACACCTCCTTTGACTCGGGTGCAAAAACCATCAAAGATACAAAGTCGCCCGAAGCGAAGTACAGTGTACCGAAGTGCTTCTCTAATTTTGTTGACTTCGACCAACTTCGAACAGCTTTGCGAGTAGAGAAGTGCAGTCTTAAGAATAAGTAAACTTAACAATGTTATGACCCGAACAATAGATTCATAAAGAAAAAAAACGAACTAAGAAGAGCAAAAACAAAGCAAAAAAGCCAGTATTGGGAAGAAGAAATTAGAAAAATAGAAGAACCAGCAAACTCAAATGATACAAGAAAATTTAAAAAAATGTAATTAGCAACGTAAAGAATTTAAACCTACAGTGATGATGTTTGCAAGTATAAAAGTGGGGATGTACTACTATCCCAAGAGCTAGCTGCAAAAACGTGCCTATCGAGTACGAGGATGAAATGTTTTCGAGATGTTAGTACTTACACCGACGATAAGAAAAATCGTGATCTGCCTGGGAGGAAGTAGTGGTCAAATTTAGTATGTCCGTTTTCCGGAAAATTTTTGGGTTCGCAACTAACATTTAGTAATTACGGAGTAAAAAAAATATGCCAAATCTAGAGCTAATGGCTTGGCAGACTAATTTTTTCTTGTTGTTTTGGGACCGCAACTGACCTATCGAGTAAGAGTTCCAACCTACCATCAAAGTAAAGTTTGAACTTTTTTATACTAGAAAACAAAGGTCTGCCGGGTTTGTGCCGGGGGCCGTGTCTGGCAGACCCCCTTTTATATTAGTGTTTAATTACAACTTAAATCTTAATAACTTCTGTACCGATTGGCATCGTTTTTTTTTTCAGTTTTGTATATTATGTATGTACTTCAGAGACTTGAAGCCAAAAACAGTTTATTCGCAATTTCATTACAAAGACACTGTTTTTAGTTTGCCCTGGTCCGATTTATATAACAGGAGTAAAAAAAACTTTAATTGTTTATAAAAAATTAGCACAAGGTCACGAGGTTCAAAACTTATGCTACCCCAAATAGGATAAAATCATAATCTTGCTAACCTATCTTTTCATTTTTTTGGCCCTTTTTTACTGCACTATTAGACCTGGTCGCATGATAAATCTTATAGGTTACAGTATTCGTCCTGCTCTTCGGCCATATCACCATATAATCCGAATCGTATCAAACCATCATTATTAATTTTTTATTTTATTCGTACTTTCTGAGTTATCTCCTAGCTCTGGTGAAGGTTAATTCATCTACTTAGCTCTGAATTCTTTCATAGGGGTATAATTTATTTTCGGTATACAATTTATATCTACGTTGGTAATCGCCTTTTGTGAATTTTATCCTGACTTTTTGTTTATACATACATACATACATATGTATATGTATAATACCTAAAAGTCTAAGATTCCTCTCTGATAATCCAAATTTTTTAAGAATATTCATGGGCATAAACATGTCAAACTTTAATACCTAAAAAAATATAAAAGGCACCTCGACGACCTCATCGTTTTACATACCAAAGAACTCGAAGACAACACGAATCTAATGTAATCTACGTAGAAGAACATTGAATAATAGCACTAATAGTCCATTCAAAACGCGCGTTAGGGTGTTCCAAAATAACACCGTTAAGAAAATCGAACCCTAAACGTTTTTGGGGTCGCTGATCACGAAAATCCAGGTCCCGAGGTCCTAAAACATGGGCGTCACCCTGAAAAATGCAAAAAACACCCCTTTTTAGGGGGTTTTCGCGATTATTTCAATAGTAATGAAAACTAATGCGACCACATGCACTTTTTTTAATATCTATTTGCGAAGGTGGTTGATTTGTACTAAATTAAGGCGAACTTTATGATAAGGGGTAGTCCTAAAGGGTTGAAACTACCCCTAAATCGGCTAAAAATAGAAAAAATTGTAATTTTTTTTTCAAGTTTATGCTTCAAATTCGATTGTGGGCGTACTGTCAGGCAAAAATAAATTATTTTCAAACCTTAAGGGGTTAAAACTACCCCTACTATAATAAAAACAACTTTATATAAAAAAAATTGCAAACATTTTTTTTTGCTTTTTGTTTGAAATTTGGTTCAAAAGGTATTATCAGCGAAAAAAATAATTTTTTCAACCCTTAAGGGGGTAAAACTACCCCTACGTTAAAATTGTAATTGAAACAAATTGAAATTTATTGTTTTGCATTAAAATTTTATATTTGATGAAATATTATTAAAACATTTGGAAAATTTATAACCCTCTTAAAGGAGTTAAACCTTAGGGGTAAATTGAAAAAAAAAAAAATTTCTTTTCCTAGATTGCAATTTAAATTTTTTTAATGAATTTTTTGAATAAAAATTCTTTTTATTAGAAAATATAAATATGATATGTACATGTGTGTATGTTACGGTGTGATAAATCTGGTTATTACGTAAAATCCTCGGGTACCTCAAATAAATTAGGGTACATATTTCCCAAATATTGTGTGATTGTCGTTTTTACAAAAATGCAGAGTTTATTTAAAGATTCCACGAAATTAAATATTTCTCAATATATTTTTTTATTTTTTTTCTCTTTAGGGGTGGTTTCACCTCTGTACAAAGGGGTTTATAGTGAAATTTTCCAAATGTTTTAATGATTAAAAATGGAAAATAAAATTTAAATGCAAAACAATAAATTTTAATTTGTTTCAATTACAATTTTAATGTAGGGGTAGTTTTACCCCCTTAAGGGTTTAAAAAAAAATATATTTTTTTTGCTGATAAAATATTGAACCAAATTTCAAACAAAAAGCAAAAAAAAAATTTTAATTTTTTTTTTATATAAAGTTGATTTTTATTATTAGCTGCGTTCCATTGGGAGATTTTTAACTTCCCAGTATAGGAAGTTATTGTAATCGGTCCGAAAATCGAAATCGAAAATTTCAACGTATTTTCATCTTTCAAGGTCCCAGGAGCATTTTAAGCAAAAAATTGGGAGGAAGTATGTGTGTGTGTGTGTGTGTATGTGCGTACGGATGTGGTCATTTTTTCCTGCACGATATCGCGCGAACCAAAACTGATATCGACTTCGTTGAGGTGTCGTTCGAAGCGTATTAACCGAAATATGATCTGAAAAGATTTTCATGAGATTCGGTCCAGCCGTTTTTTTGTTTAAGCGAAGTAAGTGATTTTTGTACCTGCACGATATCGCCCGAACCACGAAAGATATTGACTTACTTGAGGTGCCGTTCGAAGCGTATTAGCGGCAATATAATCTGAAAAGATTTTTTATAATATTCGGTCTAGTGGTTTTTTGGTTTAAATGACTTAAGTGATTTTTGTACCTGCACGATACCGCGTGAACTAAAAACTATATCGACTTCACTGAGGTGCCGAAACACATTAATACCTAATCTTGTAAGTGCGCACATTTAGTTTGACATTTTAGCGAAAATATTGATAAACAATTGTGACAAATTCTCGGTATTATACATATATTCTATATTGCCTATTGTTCATTTATTATTAAAATATCCAATCATAATATTCAACATCCATCATACTGGGAAGTTGATCGTGTGGACCGAAAGGGTCGAACCCACATCCCAACTAGTTTCTACTCCCGAGTACGTGGCCAATGGAACGCGATTTTTGATATAAGAAGTAAACTAGTTGGGATGTGGGTTCGACCCTTTCGGTCCACACGATCAGCTTCCCAGTATGATGGATGTTGAATATTATGATTGGATATTTTAATAATAAATGAACAATAGGCAATATAGAATATATGTATAATACCGAGAATTTGTCACAATTGTTTATCAATATTTTCGCTAAAATGTCAAACTAAATGTGCGCACTTACAAGATTAGAATAACGAAAATGTATATAAAATTGATGCATTAATGTTTTTCGGCACCTCAATGAAGTCGATATAGTTTTTAGTTCGCGCGGAATCGTGCAGGGACAAAAATCACTTAAGTCATTTAAACCAAAAAACCGATGGACCGAATATTATAAAAATCTTTTCAGATTATATTGTCGCTAATACGCTTCGAACGGCACCTCAAGTAAGTCAATGTCTTTCGTGGGTCGGGCGATATCGTGCAGGTACAAAAATCACTTACGTCGATTAAACAAAAAAACGGCCGGACCGAATTTCATGAAAATCTTTTCAGATCATATTTCGGTTAATACGCTTCGAACGACACCTCAACGAAGTCGATATCTTTTTTGGTTCGCGCGATATCGTGCAGGAAAAAATGACCACATCCGTACGCACATACACACACACACATACTTCCTCCCAATTGTTTGCTTAAAATGCTCCTGGAACCTTGAAAGATGAAAATATGTTGTAATTTTTGATTTCGATTTTCGGAGCGATTACAATAACTTCCTATACTGGGAAGTTAACAAGGGTATAATAAAACAATTTTTTTTTATCCTACCGTATTATATCTATCAATATTATTATCCATTTTATATTTTTTTTAATTCCACTGTTATTTATTTTATTCACTTCAAACTGTTATTTGTTTTGTTTACTTTAAAATTACACCATAAAATAATTAATCTGACAGTTTATTTTTACTGAAAAAACAAAAAGCCATCTACTTTTAAGTAGCTAAAGCTTGAAAACCTGGCGGAAATTTTATGCGTTTCTACTAGGAGTGAAATCCCCCAAAACAAGAGCAGGGGTAGTTGGAGGTCCTCGGGAGTACTCCGGAGTAGCAAATATCGCCCAATGGAACGCACGTATAGTAGGGGTAGTTTTAACCCCTTAAGGTTTGAAAATAATTTATTTTTGCCTGACAGCACGTCCACAATCGAATTTGAAACATAAACTTGAAAAAAAAAAAATTTAATTTTTCCCATTTTTGGCCGATTTAAGGGTAGTTTAAACCCTTTAGGACTACCCCTCATCATAAATTTCGCCTTAATTTAGTACAAATCAACCACCTTCGCAAATAAATATTAAAAAATCGCATTCTTTTTCATTATTATTAAAATAATCGCGAAAACCCCCCAAAAAGGGGTGTTTTTGCATTTTTAGGGGTGACGCCCATGTTTTAGGACCGCGGGACCCCGATTTTCGTGATCAGCGACCCCAAAAACCGGGTTCGATTTTCTTAACGGTGTTATTTTGGAACACCCCCCCGCGTTTTGAATGGACTATAAAAAAAGAAAGAAAACAGCGAAATCATAAAAATCAATTTTAAAGGAAAATATTTACAAAAGCTATTACACACGTAGAGCCTTGTATGCAGATTTTTATTTGTGCACCAGGCACCATGAATATACGTCACAACTGAATACCTATAGAGCATATGAACACAGTAACTAAAATGGTACAAAACCAGTGTATGCGGAATCCTGATACAAAACCAGGACGCTCGTAGAAATGCAAACACAGCCTAAACTTTGCTGGAAACTGGGAAAGCGATTTTAACCGGGGAAATCCTATCCCAGGTACTGTAAGGGCGATTACCTATCCACCTGTATACGCTGCAAAGTTGAATATTTCATGAGTTTTGATAAATGGTCTGAACTGTGCGTGAAATTTGGCGAAAGGAACAGAAATTTACCTTGTTTATGTGAGTAGATTGGCCGTAGATTATGAACAAATGGTTAAGTTTGTTGGCGTTCTGAATTGTGTGTTTTCTAGATTATAGCTCACTTAACTGCATCTAAACTCTGAGTACGTAATTGCACCGTCGTCGGTGTAAGCCCATATTTTACTCCGTGACAAATGATAAACGCGTAGCCACAGAATTGTTCGTAATTGCTGTGCTTATCTCACTGCAACTACTCCTAGTCTTGAATGAAATGAATACAATCTTCGTTCAAGTAAGAACTAGATGAGTTCTTGTAGCATCTTCCTAAACCTAAAAACTGTGGTTTGTGGTTTCAGCTGACAACTCGACAGTTACAACCGACTTCGCTTGGGTACAATTCAGCAAATTTCGCCAACAAAAAAAAATACCTTGATACATTGCATGGTACTAACGAGGTCGACAAACTGCTTAATTGTTGTAATCAGTCCAAGGGTTCCTAGAAGATGTATCACCTCGCACGAGGAAAATAATGCCTAATCTCCAATGGAAAAACCAACCACGAACCAACCACGTACCAGTAGGCTGAATTAGCTGACAAAATGTGTTCACACACATTTCTATCACTGTAGATGTGAATTGTCAGAAATGTCTGTTTTGTTATTTTTATTACTAGATTCGACTTTTCTGTTGTCATATTTTTTGGCGGGATATTGCAAATACAATTTAATGTCATTTATGCATTGATTTTGATTGATTTTTGACATTTTTTGTACTAAATTGCACGCTGAATTTCATCTGGCAACTCAAATGGTTTAACTAACACATACGAAAAGTTAACCCATGTCAACCAAAACACGAGCGAGACGGGAAACTCAATTTACAATGAGAAGGAATAGGAAACAACATTTTGGTTGGTTGGTTCGTGGTTGGTTTTGTCATTGGAGATTAGGCATAAATAGCAGCCTCCTGTGTACAAATTAATAGCATGTGTAAAACCATTAAAGGATTTTTTCATTCCTGCATTAAGGAGACTTTCATACTAATGCCAGACAGAAATCCGCAAAGTGTATAAACGAGATCTTCCTTGACAAGGAACTCCTATCCTTCGTGCAGTTCATGCAGGGTTGGACATGCGCGACAACTGAAACTCCTTATCTCTTGTCTGTGATAGGAAAAAACTATTGTAATTTGTAGACTGTGGTGCGGTGTTTTTGCTCTGTTCCGTTGATGTTGGGGGAGACAACGAGGACTCTTTTCCCATTTAATTCTTCCTTAAAAGTTACCATGACTTTGACGATAAGCTCTACATGACGTTGCCTTTTGCTGTATGGCACATTAAGTAGCAATTCAGTTTTGATGCAATTTTTGTAGCTGAAATGCAATTGTTGCTTTCAGAATTTTAAAACGAACATGATAAGTATTTTTCGCAGTTTTTTGATAGCTTGAGAAGTTCACACATTTTTATTAGCTCCACTAGTATGAAGTTTACGATGATTTTGTAATTCATTAGTGACATTATCGTTTTTAACGTTATCAGAAGAACGCTTTGATTAAGATGATACAAAAATACAACCATCTTTCAACATAGAACATGGTCTTATATAAAATATGCAAAGAGAGTGCAATTTTTTAACTTCTTCTTATTCTTTGATCCGTTAGCTGGCGGTCCGAGCGGGACGTCCCCGCAACGGATACGCTGCTGTCGGTGCCGCTGGGCCTCGAACTCCATTCACAGTTCGTTTCCATTTTCGGCGACGTCCGGAGCCTCGATAACTGATAATTGTTGATTCTTTAAGTCGGCCTCGATATGCCTTAGCCAGGTTTTCTTCGGTGCCGATCGCTGGATTCTCCAGTCTGTGCGACGGTCTCGCCAGAGAAGTGTACATAATAAGCGGTTATCGTCCATTCGACAAACATGTCCAAACCACCGTTGTCGACGCTTTTACATTTCTTCTTCGATCAGTGTCAGCTGATTGCATCTTTGTCTAACTGTCTCGTTTCGAAGGCGATCGCGGAGTGAGACCGAGGTTCTGCCTGAAGCATCGCATTTGGAAGATCTCGAGCTTTTTAACGTCCGGTTTGAGCAGTGTCCACGTTTCAGATCCATAAAGAAGAATCGGAAGGATCAGCGTTCGGTAAAGGCTGTTTTGATGGACGTATTTGTACGTTTTCATATGTACCACTTGAGCGAGGCGAAGGTTGTAGTTGCCTGGCTGATGCGATCGTCGATGCCACTTTCGTTTTCTCCACCAATGATCCCTAATATTTGAACATTAGAACCTGTTCGATTTGGGTTTCATCGAGGTGAACACTGGCTTTCGATCCGTTCATTGTAATCGCTTTGGTCGCATTGATTTTTAGCCCGTATGACTGGGCGATGCAGGAAATGTCGTATAAGATGTCCGTTGCTTCGGCATCCGTGTCGGCGCAGACGGTGCTATCGTCGGCGAACATTAAGTCGGTTACGGAGATGTTGTGATCGTATTGAACTCCGAGTCGTCCATCGAATGCTTCACGTATAATCGCGTCGATCACAACATTGAAGAGAAGTGGCGAAGCGACGTCTCCCTGTCGCACACTCGTTTGAATCGGGAACTGCTCGGATAAGTGTCTTTCTAGTACGAACGCTGCTGGTTGAGCCATCGTACGACGCTTGGAGATAGCACGTTTTCGATTTTCAAGCCTCTCCACAAGCTGTTATAATCGACGCAACCGAAAGCGGATTTGAAATCGATGAAAAGGTCGAGAGCTCGTTATAATTATTTGAAAAAATAAAACAATGTTTTTTTTCGGCCCAGCAGCTGTGAATTCGTTGAAGACTCGTTGGCGTTCGCTTGCAACCGTAGCGTGGCGGTAACATCAAAGGAAACAAGCCATTTGAGCAAATGTGGTGCGGACGGGGATCGAAGGTTGACAGGCTCGAAGGCCGAAATTTTAAGAATTTGACGTTTATGGATTTTGTTGAGTTTTATAGAAAAGATATATTTAGTGGCGTTTAAGGGAGGATTTCCCTTTGTTGGGTCAAAAAAAATCATTTAAATCACTTAATCGTTAGTTATATATTTTAAAAATATGATCCCAAAATTTCAGATCGATACCTCAAGTAGATCGAAAGTTACAGGTCATTAAAGAGGCGTACCTCCCGCTGCGCTCACCTGAACTCTGAACTTCAAAGCCATTTTCCCGAAACCACTTGTTTTGTACACTTCGGAAGAGATAAAAAGAAAACGGTTCAAGATATCGTTTTAAAATTTGGCGCAATTATTTTTCTTTAAATTTGTCACGGATTGAAGGTTTTGATTTTTTAATTTTAATTTGTCCTTTTTTTCAAAAGTCCGCCATTTTGTTATTTTTTCAAATTTCAAAAAACCATTTCCGTCAGTCAGTAGGTAGTAGGGTGTAGTTTTATAAAATTTGTGTATTTTTGATTTTAGGTCACCTGTGCGACCTTGAGCACTTCTGAGGAAGAGGCGTGCGCGGCGGACACATCAATCTTTGTCCGAATGGAGGGGGGATTAAAACATGTTTGATTGACCCAACAACTTTTTTTAATATAGTCGAAAGATGAATAAAAGTAATAAAAAAAGAATTTTGTAGATTACTCTATTAGTTTTCTTTAAAAAGAATCCTAAAAATTGGTCTATTTTCGAGCCGACAAAGGGAAATGCTGCCTTAAGAAAATTAAATTGAAGCAACTTGTGAAGTAAAGTGTTCAGAAGTGAAAACATGACAAACACGATAATGCTTATTTTCTTGACGAATTTCTGGCCCAACTTGATTCAAAAGCCATTCAAAGTCTTAGGCAGACATTTCTACTGAAGTTGGTAAATAAACCGTACTCTTTTTCAACTTTTAAGTCGGCCATCATTTTACTACCATAATATTTTTTATTTTTAGAAAATATCGCGGTCCACCACCTGCGCTTTCGTTTCTGATTCCTTAATGTTTCATTAAGGCATCCATAGCCCTCTTCGATGCAACTAAACCGAGTACCCGTCCCAACGAACGTTTGCTAAACCAACAAATGCTTATGGATGTATTTATCTCCAAATGGGAACGAACGTGAGGTAGTCAACGTCGTTGTTGGCCTTCGTTGGTCTGGTGTGTAAGCAGCATTAGTCTGGTATGGGTCGCGCCAAAACAGTTGATGCCGGAGCGCGCAGCTGGGGAAATTAAAGCTGCACACAAATTTCACACAATTGACACAAATTGCACACAAATTTCACAATTTGACTCGAAATTTGTTGCGACTAGGCAAAAGGGACGGGAACGGCAAGCGGGGATTCTACTGCGCATGGAAAACGCGACTTTCTCGGCATCAACTCTTTTGGCGCGACCCATACGCCGGAGCACGGTAATAATCATTTTAGAAACTAATGACCTGGTTGTTACGCTGGACCAGGTTTTTTTTAGTGAGTATTACGCCAACGCCACCCTTACGTCTTTTAGTTTCATTTGTGCCAGAATATAAGAAGGACTCACCTCTTGGGCAGATATGTTCACTCGCAACGTGCCATTTGGTTTCGCTAAGTCCCATGATCTTGATTTAATATAGATTCATCTCGTTGAGGATCTCATCCAGCCGTCCATCAGCAGTGTTCTCACCTTCCATGTTCCACTTCGTGTCCTCGTTCGATAAGTAAAGGTCGTCATCATGTTATCCATCTGGTTCCGAGGTATTGTTTGCCGACTCGGTGGGGTGCTATGGCCAAGGGTAGGCAAGCTAAGGTGGTGGTGAATTGGCGCAGGAAGAACACAAATCTGGCAACAACTAGAGGAATTTAAACAGAAATAACTATAAAAAGTACTGGCAAAAAGAAGGCCGTTTCGAGATACTTTAAACTAACTGTATATAACTATGTGAATTTTAATCAATGTAAATAGCCCCGTGAATGATTTGTTAAATGCTGCTGCTATATTCTTTAATGTCCGTTCGTAATTATTTCCCGAAATTTCTTCCAGTCATGTACGTGTCCATCCAGCAACCGACAAAATAATCTTCCACACCAGTGTCAATAAGATAAAAGCAAGTTTTCTTAATTAGTTTCCTCCTAACTTCACTATCACCAGACGAACATACATGTCTCTAATCAAGGTTCACAGAAGGATCAAAAAAGGAAAAAAACACAACCACCAAAGTCTTGACTAAATAAAATCTTGTAGAATTATTCCTGGCATGAAGCGTATTCTAAATAATTGTATCCCGAGGACCGTCGGCTTTCGTAGATTATGAGAAAGCGTTCGACTCGGTTAATAGGAGCTTTATATGGCAGGCATTACGGCGACGTGGACTGCCGGATAAGATAATAGAATTGATAAAAGCCCTATACAACAATTCCAAATGCAGAGTTCTCCATAATGGAAAATTATCCGACAGCTTTGAGGTGAGTTCAGGAGTACGACAAGGATGCTTACTATCCCCATTACTATTTCTTATAGTAATAAATGACATTCTTGTTGGCGCTCTAGATAGTAGAACAGGCGGCATACAGTGGGGTTTGCTAGATCGCCTTAAGGACCTCGACTACGCAGATGATATCTGTTTGCTGGCCCACAGACATCAGGAGCTAAAAAACATGTTAAACAATTTGGCAACAGAAAGTAGTCTAGCAGGCTTAAGGCTGAATCCGAATAAAACCAAAGAAATGCGGATAAATGCAAACACACTTGAACGAACTGCGCTGAATAACCGTGACGTGGAACTGGTAGATAAATTCTGCTACCTCGGTAGTATTATTACCGAAAATGGTGGTGCAGAAGAAGACGTCAGTTCCAGAATAAATAAAGCACGAAGCGCATATGCATGCTTGTTCCGCATATGGAGATCAACGGAGATCTCAACCAACACCAAATTGCGGCTGTTCAACTCCAACGTTAGGGCAGTTCTTTTATACGGTTGCGAAACATGGAAAGTCACCCAATTCATCACAGGGCGCCTACAAGTCTTCATAAACAGATGCCTACGTCGTATCCTAAAAATCCGCTGGCAAGATAGAATTTCAAATGAAGAGCTATGGCGCCGTGCCGGCCAAGAAAGGATAGACGACCAAATCAGGCGAAGGAAATGGAATTGGGTTGGCCACACCTTGCGACGCGATAACGAAAATCTAGCCAAACAGGCCCTTGACTGGAACCCGCAAGGATCCCGTCGAGTTGGAAGACCTAGAACAACGTGGAGGAGAACCCTACTAGCAGAGGCCGCAACTACTGGGAGATCCTGGTCAGAGCTAAGAGCTGTCGCGCAAAACAGAGTCCGCTGGAGGGCAACTGTTTCCGCCCTATGTCCCACGAGGGATTAAGGGGCACATAGTATAGTAGAGGACCGTCTGCCAAAATTCATTTAGAAATTATTACTTCTTTGCAGCTGGTTGTGTCGGTTGCTGTAAGGATAATACAAATTGTACATGGATGTGGAGACAAGCAGTTGGCTTGTTTATTTCCGGTTTAAGGATGGGCCACTGACATATAATAATGGACTGCTCATCAGCAATTATTCCCATACAAACCGATGGCACCAAAATGGTATAGTCGACTCGCTCATCCATAAGCCCCCAAACTTACAGAAGCACTCAGAAATAAAATCAGGTTAAATCAATTAGAAAAAAATAGACGGGTATAGTGATGTTTATATCTTTTGCGTTAAATCAATTAGAAAAAAATAGACGGGTATAGTGATGTTTATATCTTTTGCTCTTTTCCCCATAAGTCCCCGGATTTTGACATACAGAATGTCAGTTGCGAAGACAGGCGTTAAGAACTTAAATCAGATACACATAAAATTTGCAAAATAATGAAAAAAGGCATTTTAAAAGGTGAAAAAGTGAAAATACTGTTTATTAATTTTTTTAAACAAAATATTTGTGTTGTTTTAATGTTTTAAGTACGTATTTAAAAAAATGTAAATTTCAAAAGTGATTCCGGTGTTTACATGGAGTGAAGAAAGGTTTGTAGCCTATGGAACAAATTGGTGCCATGAAAAATTTCTCATAAGCAGTCCATTCTATATGTCAGTGGGATGGGCACTAATGAGTTTTTTAATAGTTTACGTTTGCCAGTGTCTGTCTTCGCTTGCGGGTATGTCATAAAACTTCTGGCACAATATCAACTCCGCACTGCTGTAAAATGTCTTATTTAAGTTGTGGATTTTCTGCCAAACAAGCAATCAGCTACTATTAAAAGGGGATTTGCTCTTCATAGCTCCACATTTCCACCTAAGCTCTTATTGTTGTTTTTTTCTGTCTTCAGATGACAAAGCGACTCTAACTTGCTTTGACTACTTTTGTACTTTGTCCATGTCGATTTATTTGCTAGTTTACAGGAATCCTTGGCTTCTTGCATCTTCCTTGTACTTGGTCTGTGTTGAGACTCATACCAGCAGACTGACTTCATGCAACGTTTTTATAGGAGCACTAGCTTTCAAGTATTTTTAACACGAACAGTAAAAAAACTCAAGCACAATTTGTTCCTTCTTCGTTCTCTTGAGGAATGGAATTCACAAGAGGGGATTTCGGGCGTTAATCAATACTTTAAAGGGTTGTTAAATATGATATCGTCCTTCATAGCAAAAACGTTTCCTTTTTAAGGTAAGAAACTTTTTCCATGATGACACTTCAGTTCGTAGAAAGGGAATTGTACAAAGGTATTCGAAAGGAAGAAAGTTTATCGACATAGCGGATATAAATAACCCTCTTACTGGTACTTATGTTGCACAAGTATCTACTGCAATGGCTTCGACTTAAGAGTCATTGAGAATTAAAAGTATTGTTGACAAAATCCTGTACTACATTAATAAACTTTTATACTGTAAAATAAGTTGATTATTCGCTCCTAAAAATTGTTGAAGTAAATACTTCTTTAGGCCCGACTGGCACTTCTTGGCCTGGGATAAAAACTAGAAATACGCGTCACGCGCACTTTTGTTACGCACCCATTTCAGGGCACTTGTAGTCTTGTAGCTGGCTAGAGCATGGCCGAAAGCGATTAATCCAAGCAAAATATTTAAATGTTGCAGCCATGTAGCTGGCTGGAGCATGGCAACTTTTGGTCCAGCTCCAGCCACGGATGACCCTTAAAGTTGACGTTTTGAGGTATTTCCCAAAAGTTGTTTATAGGCCAGTCATTAGAGCGAAAAAAACGGCAGATTTTGTTATAAAATTGTACAGCAAACTGCTTGCACTACTACTTCAGGGGTATCTCATAGATTACTAAAACCAAAAAACCAGCCAAAATTTACTCATGTGGAATTGTTTAAACAATAATTAGCAACAAAAATGGGTACTTTTTCCGTTTTTGGCGTATACAATAAACAGTACTGGATGGATCGGATAATTTTTCGCCGAGAAAAGCTAAAAAACCCCTTAAAAAGGCCATTTTTTTTTTCAAAAACTCGTACCTCTGTTACTTTGCAATATTAGGGTATGATTTTTTGGGACATAATACCCTGGTACGTATACTTTAAACTGCCAAAAGATGAAATTTGTCGCATGTATAGTTTCTGCATAATTGCAGTATAAACAAAATAGACCCTAATCTTGCACATTGCGCCAATATTAGCAGAGTGGCCCGATTGAAATTTCCAAAACGGTTTCTGAAAGTATAGGCTAGGGGCTACAATTTGTCTATCTCACATTTTAATATAAGTTTGGAGAACAATGCTAAAAATGCTTCTGAAAATGGTGCATAGGGCGAACATTCTAATTCGAAACGTATCGGGCCTATGTTGTGGGTGTGAGTATGCTTCTTGTACGTGCAGGAAGCATGGTTTACAATGCTCAAACTTGTGCGCAAACTGTACCCAAATAATGTGCTCTAACATATCTATAGAAGATATTTGCATAGAAGAAGATAAAAATCAATTATAAAATAATTTATACGAATTAAGCTATAAATAGAATGATGATCGCGAGAATGAAAACAAAAGTATAAATGTAAGGTAGCTAAGCGAAGAAGAGACTGTTGCACAAAAATGCATGATGCTTAAGCTGGTTATTTTATTCCATATTTCTTAGTTGATGACTTTTTTTCCATTGAATAAACTGTAAAATGTTCATAATATTATTAGTAATTATTTATTTTCAATCAAATTAAGCATTAATCCCAAATAACGTACATATGTTCGTAATATACATATAATAAAAAAATGTAATGTACCTGTTACCATTATAAAAAAAAAAAAAATTATTGTGTATTAAAGAACACAAGGCAGAAGCGAAACATCGCGTACATACTTATGTCTGTATGTTCTTCATTATTGTATTTTTTTTCTTCATTTGCTCGTGTCTTGCATTATAATCTAAAATTTGAATGAAACCATAATATTTTAACTCAATTGATAGATCATAATATAATGAATAGTACAGTACAGTGCAGTACAGTGTATAAAAAGCAAAAAGCCATCTATTTTTAAGTAGCTAAAGCTTGAATTTCTGGCTGAAGTTTTATGCGTATCGCCCAATGGAACTTCAGCTAGTTTCAAGTTGTAACACTTTCATGTACACTGCTGTTATTCGCAGCGTAACAACTTAAATTTACCCTTTTTCAGTGGTTAGTATGCTGGTTGTTATTATGGAACACGGCCATAATCTCAATTCTGGCAATATACATTGTTTTAAGACAATTCAAAATTTATCATATGATAACCGGAGATAATACATAGATGTAAGGAATTTTGCGATCCATTATCACTGAGCAAATATCACTTGTCTAAATAGAAAACAATCCTGTTTGTAAGCCAAAGAAAACCACTAAATGTGACAGCGGATCACCTTCAATTACAAGTTAAATGTGATATTCAAAATTTACTTTAAAAATATTTTTCAAAAATGATCTCTAATGTCACACTTTAATTGTAACACCTGTCGATATGACAGCTCGAAATTATTATTCCCTAATGTAATTGTGAGCCCACGAGATGACAATACTCAAGTTATTACATATGTACTCAAATATATATTACCAAAAACACTTTTAGTATTAATTGACAAAAATTAAAAACATTTAACTGGCTTTACTAAAACTTTATCTTTAATAGTTCATACACAATCTTAATTTTTTAAATAACCGACTCCTCAGATTTACTTTACCGATGCCTGCGCCATCTATGTACAAATTTAAATAAATTGTAAATATTTTCCTGCTGGTTTGGTAGAATTTGTTTATATGGCATCACTTAATGTAATGTAATGTAAATGAGTGAGAAGGCAACTTCCGTTTCGTACAACTGTCTTTGTTTTCGTTTCAGTTTTCTGAATTCACTCGTACTGGCTCGAATCAATTCAAAAATCAAAAATATTTCGCTGCTTTTACAAAAATTTTATATTTAATAATTAATACACAATCTCATTTTTTTAATAACCGACTCCCCATTTTACTTTACCGATGCCTGAGCCATCTATGACCAATTTAAATAAATTGTAGATATTATCCTGCTGGTGCGGTGTGTGTCATCACTAAATTTCCGATTATGTAAATGAGTGAGAAGGCAACTTCCGTTTCGTACACCTGTCCTTGTTTGCGTTTCAGTTTTCTGAATTCACTCGTATTTGAGCGAATTAATTCAAAATCCTCAGAACGAGAGCAAGGAAGTTTCACTTCAAAAAATACGATAGTGTATTTTGTTAAATAACACTTTCCCTTAATAAGTATCTGTTCAATTAAATATATGTAGATTCCGACTGCATATATTTATTACTTTAAGGAAAGAAGGTTTACTCGAATAAGACTTAGATAGAGGATTTTCCATTTAATTTATTCAAAAATTAAATTATTTTTCATGCATTTAGCTTTCATGAAGTTCATTTACCATGAAGTTGTCAGTACTAGTACTGGGCTCCATGCTGAAAGGCAACTCAAATATTCAATTCACTTGCAAAAATGCACGAAGCTTCACATGCTTATTAGCTACATATTTCACATTTTTATATGGAACAAATCGTCACATGCTGCTTTGCTACATTTATCTTCAAGCAATAGTGACGGAAAGCTGCATATGAAGCTTTGGTGTGCGGCCGGCCTAACGCCTCCTTCGTTGCTTTATACCCCGCCACCGCTACCACTAAACTTCTCGATTTAGAATGTTCGCCCTATGTACCATTTTCAAAAGCATTTTTACCATTGTTCTCCAAACTTATATTAAAATGTGAGATAGACAAATTGTAGCCCCTAGCCTATACTTTCAGAAACCGTTTTGGAAATTTCAATCGGGCCACTCTGCTAATATTGGCGCAATGTGCAAGATTAGGGTCTATTTTGTTTATACTGCAATTATGCAGAAACTATACATGCGACAAATTTCATCTTTTGGCAGTTTAAAGTATATGTACCAGGGTACTATGTCCCAAAAAATCATACCCTAATATTGCAAAGTGCAATGAGTTTTTGAAAAAAATGGCCTTTTTAAGGGGTTTTTTAGCTTTTCTCGGCGAAAAATTATCCGATCGAGGTCTAGTAAACCCCATTTTGTAGGGTTTTCAATTCTCTACAATTATCCTGTTGGGAGTAACGTGATTCATCTAGTACTTTTTATTGTATACGCCAAAAACGGAAAAAGTACCCATTTTTGTTGCTAATTATTGTTTAAACAATTCCACATGAGTAAATTTTGGCTGGTTTTTTGGTTTTAGTAATCTATGAGATACCGCTGAAGTAGTAGTGCAAGCAGTTTGCTGTACAATTTTATAACACGAAAAAATCTCTAATGACTGGTCTATTAGTTATATGAAAGCTTCGATTTACGTGGCACTGATATTTTAATTATGAATTTCGAAACCCAGAATAAGACAAAAATGTGAAATATTTTTTTCGATTCGTTGCTTCGTTTTTGGGATATCGATACTGTCATTATCTCAAAAACTAAGCGTGATATCGAAATTTGTTATTTCTCATTTTCGTCTTATTTTGTGGTGCTTAGTCAAAATCCATCGTCAAAAAGCTGGCAACGGTAACAGTAGAGGTGCCAATAAAAGGAGAGGAGGTAAACAAAAAGACCCAAAAACTGACCGGAAACATTCGTATTATTCCTCGTTGAGCTGTTCTCAACGGAAATCTGTTGGTCCACATATTTTGCATACTCAACTACCTCCAGCGCCCGGTCTAAATGCCAAAGATGACCTAACGTAAACGAAGTATTTTAAATGAACTTCTGCGCAAAGTTGTTACTAACAATTTTCCGGGCAGACTTGGTAGAAAAATTTGCAGAACAATTTTCCAGTCAAGCATCAAAAATAGTACATAGATGCTGTCATAAAACCTCTAGTTATAAAGGAATACGTCTAACATAATCAATTTATATAGAGGAAGCTAGTGAGGAAGAAGTGTATAGAATGTTGTGCTAGGAGCAGATTAGATTAGGCCGATTGACCTTAAGCTGAACCAGGTAATTAAAAACGTCAATGGTCCGACCAATATTTAAAGGAGAAGTGAAAGATCAAAGTTAAAAACTACAGGCCTATCGCAATATTGTCTGTATTAAAGAAGTGCCTGAAGAAAATTATTGTACGAAGAATAACAAAGTTCATACAAAAACACAGAGTCCTACAACCAAACCAAAATGGTTTCCACAAAAATAAAAGCCCTGTGCAACTTTTGGAGAACTCGGGAGTGTGGTAAACACAGTCGTAAACAAAACCACCACGTTCTGTCATGTTTATATACTTTAGCAAGGTCTTCGACACCTTGAGTCACAAGGAAATAATCGAAAGGCTCAACAGGATTGGAATAAGAGGAATCCTAGTAAAGTTGATAGAAAATTACCTGTTAAGAAAGAAATATAAAGGTAAAACTAAAAAACCCACTTACCGTAGAAAAACAGAAGCTGCATGGTGTACCACAAGGTTCAAAGCTGGGACCGATTCCCTTCATACGCAGATGACTTAGCACAAGTGCATTAATACAGCGGCTTCGATAATGCAGGGCGAAGTTAATAGCGTTTCTAGATGGTGTCACGACCAAAGTCGAAAGTGAAGGCTGTATCAGATCCAAAGCAGAGAAGCAGAACCGTCGGCAGAGAATTGTTTCTATTGGCTTACACTGGTCACGTGACAAGAAAAGCAGCAGAGAGTTCTGCCGCTGCTTTTTCATCTCAAATCCTAATTTTGCTGCTTTGCAAAGCAGAATTTTTTGACATTTCAAACATTTGTTACTTGGCAAGTTGTTTTTAAATGGCAAATGGATATTTTAGGGTGGTTTTTTGTATCTATTTATGTATATACACAGTTGTGATGCAGAAAAAATGTTATTTTTTGTTATTTTTTTAAATATCTTGATAAAAAATTAAAAGTCTGCCGCTGCTGCTGCTTTACTTGGATCTGATTCAGCAGGCAGAATTCTGCTTCTGCCTCTGCTTCTGCCGCTGCTCAAAAAGTTGGATCTTATACAGCCTTGATAAATGCTGTAAAATCGTAATTGATGCTCATACGCATACCGTGCCAACCAGAAGCTCCCATCAGCATACATCATCAGAATGAAAGCTGCAAAACAAAAACGAACAGTGATGCAATTGAAGTAGTCAAAACTTTGAAGTATCTAGCAATTATAATTGACTTCCTATGGCAGGACCATGTTAATAAGATATGGAGGCAGATTAAGTGTGCTGTTTTTGCGATAGTGTACCTAAAAGATACACTATCTTTGAGGTGCAGAAACAAGTGTATTTTTCAGTTAGCAGAATCCCGTTTAAAATGCGGAATTTAAGAATGGAGAAATGCGTCGAGATAACACACCGATAAGATATTACATCTTCAGCATAATTCTAATTTAAAGGTCCTAGCTGTTAACAGTATCTCTAAGTTGACACCACTATTACATTATAATGATGATCAACGCTTCCAACAAAGAATACCCCATAATCAGACTATAAAACGAGCTCGAGAACTACTGGAGGTGCCAGAAACTTACAATGTCTATGGGGAAGACATGCAATCTATGCTTTGCTAGAATTAATGAATAAACTACCAGCAGAACTGAAAAACATTGCTAATTTTAAAAAAACGTAAAAAATGTATAAAACTATTTTCTCAACTTACACTATATCACTTAATATCAAAAACTAGTTAAAGAAAAAAATTCATCGAACTTTTTTTGCTTTCAATCCATCCCTCTATCGATTTCTGTTCTGCAGCTATTTACTCCCCCATTAGTCCCACAAATTCGTTCCATCTTTAAACATATAAAAAGTTGACAAGTTCTATTCTAATTTATCTTTCTATCCTTATTAAGTTATTAATTTTTCTTCGCCTAACTAATTTCTATTTTGAAGGATACAATTTCTTCTATAAAGGATCTCGTTACCACTTCCCTTCCGGGTAATTAATTCCTACGCGAAAGTAATAACAAAAAGCGCCCCAAGCGTACACAAGTTGAGCAGTTGCTGAGGCCAGAAAACCATTTACAATTAACTAGTTAAGCTTCACCAGTTATAACTAGTCATTAAAATCTCTAGACTCTTCTGGCTTGTGCCACTAGACTCCTCTGTTAACTCAGTGTATTAAACCAAGATTAAAGTTGAGCGATTTTTTTTTTCGATAAATTGAAAATGATTTATTGGTGGATGGATGGCTACGGAATGGAACCAATGTAGCGGAGTGAATGACAAACATATACATAGCTGTGTCGAACATAGCTATCCGGGAAGTTCTGAAGGACTCAGCCCCAGGCATGGTTCATTGGCTAGGCTCTTATCAGGGGATGAAATAATTAGATTCTGCGGAGCTGCAAACTTGGAAAGTAATAAAGACTTGAGTTTTTTGCTCTACTGGCCGTGTTAATGCCATGGCAGGAACAGAATTCTGCAGGCAATAAGAATTTCAGTGATAATATTTGCCACACAAAAAAGGAACTAGATATACTTTCTCCAACTGCCAATATTCAAACAACAGCTTCCAAAGGATCCACATCACCGAGGGTCTTCCAAGTTATAAATCAATCCCTTCTGCCGAGCTGGAAGCTTATGATTTTCATTCATTCATTCAACCAACAATTCGACTACGAACTCTCCTTCGATAATGGATTTTGTAGATTCTTGTCAGAATATTAATTTTCAGGGAATCCTTTGATATGTTTTCTGCAGAAAAAGAATCAATGTTCTTTCACAGTACAGAAACCTTTTTCAGGACGAAGATTCCCAATCGCACCAAAAACCGTAATCCATATTGTGCCATACACATACACACGCTAAAATGTTTCTCTGGTAAATTTTACGCCTTTGGAGATTAAATCCTTAATGCAAGGACTGAGTCTTTCAATACAGCGGAAATTAATTTCGCAAAATATTCTTATCTTGAAAGAGCTCCGCCTAGGAAATTAGGTATGTCTTAGCTGCTCAGGTTTTTTTGTTGTGTTTTATGTTGTGCATTACAGGACCTAATATTTTTTCTAGTTCCTTAAATATAATTTTTTTAAAACAAACAAACACTCACAACAATAATTAATTCAATGGTTTTAAGTGTGATAATATGTACTTTTCATTTAGAATATAAAAAACGGTGGAAAATATCCTGAATTTGAAGAAACTTTGAGTGGGCTTCCAAATGCATTTTGTATTTAAATAAATGAAAAGGAATTTTTAACTTCTCTGTTTTTATTAATTATCAAGTATTTTTTTTAAAAAAAATTTCTGTGGCTTCAACTCAATAGAAGCTGTAGAAAAATAAAAATAATCTATTTTTTAATACAGATCTCTTTTATTCACTTTTAACAAGAGAGTAGATATTAATGCAAATTCAATAGACTAGAAACTAAAAAAGATTGCTCGATCTGTTTAAAACGACCAGCAAACATTTAGTGTGTCTTATCGCACATCCTTTCTGCCACGGAGCTAAACATCTCCAAGGATGTTATCTAGCCCAGATGATGGTGACCTAGTAGGGCATTTGTGGCTACAAAAGAAATGAAAAAAGAGTACCGCAGTGAAAACCGCACGTCAATGCACCATCAGAGCAGAATTCATGCATTCTAAGGAGGCAATTTATTGTCCGAGTTAAACAAGGAAGTGTACAATTGGGCCCCTAGAGGTTAGGGCACTCGACTAGCATTTCAGAGATCCTTAGTTCGATCCCTTTCTGCGGCTTTGTCCTTAGTTTTTCCAGCTCTACCACCTAGATAGCATTACTTCTTCTTGAATTCTTTCTTTTCAGAAATTCTCTGCTTTTTCTCTGGTCATAGCCCCTAACTCTTCACTTTACCATCTCTCCGACTAGAGCCTGCTGCCCGACCTAGCACTCAATGATAACATCGCAGCAAAACGTTTATATGGAGTTTATCTCTGAGCGCTAGTCTTTCATATATTGGAAGGGTACAAGTTGCCGTAGTCAAAGATTAGGAGCAGCTATTCTCGAGACGATATGATATGAAAAATCTATTCTATCCAGATACATCCAGATTTTCATCAAACCCATCTGCGCAACGAATTTTGACCGGCCGACCAGCTCACAATCGATAGTTTTGTTGTAACTTCGATGTACATCCAATTTGACCGTGTATGGGGGCCTTAAGAGTAATTTAGTAGAAATGTTTTTTTTTTTTTTTATTTATTTTTTGTTTTGTTTTATTGTTATAGCAATCTAGTAGCTACATACTAATAAGCTATTTGTTTTTGACTTAATTTGCTACGATTTTTAAATTTATAAAGTACTAATCCTATGATAGACACTTTTTATTTTTGATAAAGTTGCCACTTTTTTAATGTGCACTATAGCTCATGTATTTGAGAGGTTTTTACTTTGCTTTTTAAACTAGTTCGAACGGTTTGATTCGTTTTAATCTTCTGGTTAAGTCATCGTTATCTAGGAGTTGGAGGGCCTTGGCATTGATATGCTGATGCAACCGTTGTTGATGTCTTTGAGCAAAATGTTTATTTATGGAGAGGAAACATGATCCACAGGGATTAAAAACCATACAGCATCAGTTCGACGCGTACCTAGCGTACTCAGTAAGATGCGGGCATTCCTTAAGCAGTTTTTTATGTCTTGTTTATGCCCGATTAAAAATAATTTCATGGTTAATTTCCTTACTAGCACGCACGCGCCCGCAGCTAGCACGCATAGCGAACAAACAAGCACGCCACAAAAACACGTACTCTCCCGCCACAGGCACGCACGCTCCCGCCACAGGGATACACGCTCCCGCCACTGGCACGAAAATCTAAAAATTTGTTCGCTAGAGGGATGCACTCTCCCGCCACAGGTATCCACTCTCCCGCCACACGCACGAAAATCTCAAAATGTGCCTGATGGCGACTTTACATACATATATAATACTCTTCTCCATCTTTTTTAAGAGGCGTAGAATTTTTATTCTAGGAAAAATTTTTTTTTCTTTCATTTTAAATTTGAGTTTCGTGCGTACCAGCTGCATGCTAGCTGCGGGCTAGTGTTATTTTCACTCAGGTGTGCATGCTACCTGCGGGCGCCGTGCGGGCTAGTGCATGCCAGCTGCGTGCTAGCTGCGGGCGAATTTCATTTTTACTCGTGATTTATAATATTCGTGCGTACCAGCTGCATGCTAGCTGCGGGCTAGTCTTCAGGCGTGCATGCTAGCTGCGGGCGCCGTGCGGGCTAGTGCATGCCAGCTGCGTGCTAGCTGCGGGCGAATTTCATTTTTAATCGGGTGTTGTCATGAAGTTTAGTTTAGTTTGAAAGATGCAAGGTGTAGAGTTAGAATTGATAGCGAACTATCCCCACCCCTCAGAACAAATAGAGGACTAAGGCAAGGTGACTCACTCTCCTGCTAGTTATTCAACGTGTCCCAAGAAAAAGCAGTAAGAGATGCATCGATTAACACATCAGGCTGTATCTTTGACAGGTCAGAGCAAATATTAGCCTTTGCCGACGACATTACTATCCTTGGAAGAGCATTTAAAAGCATGAAGGAGACCTTTGTAGCACTTAAGCACCCACAAAAAAGTCGGGTTGGAAATAAACGAGCCTAAAACAAGGCATATGTGGACAAAAAACGCCAGATGTAGCAGACAACAGTCGACACCTACAATATAGAAGCAGTGGATGGCTAGGCACGTTTATAACGAAAGGTAATGATACATCGGCCGAAATAAAAAAAACGAATAGCACTGGCTAATAAATGCTACTTTGGTCCACGCAAGCACCTGACGTCCAGAAATATTTCAAGCAAGACAAAATTGGCACTTCACACAACACTAATAAGGCCTGTTCTACTATGATTCGGAAGTAAGGATATTGAAAAACGCTGACGAAGCATTGGTAGGAAAATTTAAAAGGAAAATCCGTCGTTCGATCTACAAAGGAATAGAGGTTGATGGCGTTTGGAGGAGAAGAAACAACTCAGAGTAAGATTCCAAACTTTGTTAAAGTGATCAAAATAAACAGACTACGATATCCAACGAGGTGGGGAACAGAACCCGACGAAGATAGTGCTGGGGAAAGAGCCGCAAGGAAAACGGAGACCAAGTCGGCCTAAGAAAAGATACATAGATGACGTCTAGGATGACTTGAGGCACTTGGATATAAGAAACAGGAAAAGTCTGGCCAGGGATCGAGAATCATGGAGGCGAATGCTGGAGGAAGCCAAGGGCAACAATAGGCTGTGGAGCTCCTGATGAGGATGATAAGAATTGCAGCGAGCAAGAAGAGTCTCCTTGTGCCAGTTTATTCGCGACTTCTTACGGGAATGAGTTTTTATGATAAATCAATACAACAATGTAAAAAATTTACATGGTATTTTTTCGACATTTCAAAATATTACATATATAATGGATTCCATGAAAATATAATCATCCTTAAAAATTCATAGTTGAAAAGGCAAATTTGCACGTCATTATAGGTATTTCTTAAAAAGAGATTCCCGGGCGGTTGTATAGCGAAATCGAATAATCTAATCCTATATTTGAGAATCATTCGACACACGAAGGAATAAATTACCCCAGCCCTTAAACATTAATCCGACAACCAACCTTTTCCTTCAAAGTTAAATCTTTTACCTTGAACCCAAATTAACACCGGGAAGGTTTTCCCATGAAATTCTCTTATTAACCAGCTTTTCACTCGAAACTTTCGTCAGCTTTTTCACATTATGCTGAGCTTTGTACGCTCTTGTAATGTCGTTTTCCATAGCTTTCGCAAGCTCAATAATATTTATTAAGTTTTCTCTTCTGTTTTTTGAGCAAAAATTTCCGGAAAATGTCATAACCGGAGCGTGAAAAGCTCAGGACAATGTGGAAAAGCTCAGGAAAGTTTTCCTGAGTGAAAAGTTGGGTCAGTAGAATTTTGGACACAGTTGGGTTGCGTGCGTTTTCTGTAATACTTTTCCGATGCACTTCTATAGTGTGTCAAAGTGTGAAATCTGTGCTTTTGTTTGGTTAGTTACCCTCTTAAAGCCACCCCGTAATTGAGGTCCTTTAAAGTGTAGTGAGGAGCAAGGCTTCTTTGGTTATATCTGTTTGTGGTGTCCCAAAATGACAATGGCAAAGTGGCAAAGAAAGAAAAAGTTTAAGTAGGAAAAAAGAAGATAGTTCTATCCTAAAAGTGAAAAAAAAACAGTGCTTCATAATTGTCGATTAATATTTGTTTATTAAGGATAAGAATTCTGCCTCCTGCTTATTTATAATGGACTACGAAGCCATTACTTTGGGACTAAGTCTTTCCAGTAGCAGCATCCATCAGAAGGTAAATAAAATCGCAAAACGAAAGCTCCTCGCGCAAAAAGTGTGGATTTTAGGTGCAGTGGCGGTTTCAGAGGGGGTTAATTGGGTAATTACACCCCCCCCCCCCTAAGATTTGCGTTCCCTTATTTATTTTTATTCTTAAAAATTACCAATATTACAAACAAACAAGTTAAGTGTATGGTGAATCTAGTCGGCGATCTATGACCCGTGACTTAAGCTAATATAGCACGCTATGTAAACAAACCGAAGTTAACTGCCCAAGCGCCGAAAGAGAAGTGATGAACTTCTTCCTTTGCACGGGTTCCTTTTTCTAAATATACGCGACATACGTTGATACTATTAGTCTCTTTGATATTAGGTGTGTTTTTTAAACCTGTTCTGTCCTGGAACATTAAAAAAACGCAAGGAACATTTTAATTTTCATTTGCATAAATTACGGCTGTGGACTTTTTAATTTCTTTTACTATTTTATAAAAATCTATCAATTTTTTGCGTTTTTTATTCAGTAAACGAAGAATTTATTTTATTTGTAAACTGCCAATTTAAAAAACGTATAAGGAAAAGGGAAATTTCATTTAAATTTAATTTCTCTTTGGCCTGGATACGGTTCTCAGTAATTGTCGGGGACAAGAATTTGTATGGAAGCTGTTCCAGGAAAGAACAGAACAGATTAAAAAACGCATCAATTGTTAATCGTTACATCGTGTTACATTAAGAGAGCGCGAATCGCATAGACCAGCCAGCGACGTATTTTGGGTTGTCATTTCATTAGTCATGAAAATTTCCACACTGAATCTCATACACCTGCTGAACAATAAAAGCTAGTTCTGGCAACCGCCAGTGGCCGGAATGTAGTACCCTAAAATTACAAAGGGGGTAGGAAATAAAGTTCAATTTTGATATAGTATTAGTCATGAATTTTCAGGAGATTATTTTTGATGGTATTCTCTATTTATAAAAATTATTGCCAGAACATTTCCAGAACGCTGTAAATATTCATTTAACAAAACGATATTTTTGTTATTTCATTATAGTTCAGTCGAAAGGGTCAGACTAAATGTTAACTCACGAAACTTTTTCTAAAAATATAGTTTTTCGTGAGTAGAATATGTTAAAAAAAAGTTTCGGAAAATCGGTTGTACGCTACCCCTAAAAACAACCCCCTAAAAACAGAAAATTTCGTTTTTGGCTAATATCTCTTAAAGGGAAAGTACTATCCTAAAATATTGTTTACAAAGTTTGTAGATCATGCGATTATCTACAAAAAATGATACTATACATTTTCCCGTACGAATCGCTGTTCATGAGATATCGCCGTTTTAAAGATTTAAAATACGCATCCCCTAATTCTCAACTTGTATAGGTCATCAGGCGTTCAATAAATCCCCTGTTCCACAGCATGGCTAATATTTTCAGGGGTGATTCCAGGATGGTTTTGAAGAGACAATTTGTTCTAGAGAGGGGCTATCCCCACTATCCACTACGGTACAGGGTGTTTACCAAAGAAAAAATGTATTTTTTTTTAATATCTACAAGATATGTAGGTTCAAAATATGACCAAACAAAAATATGGGGGCCTCGGTAGCCTAGGGGGTAAGGCGTCTGGCTACTATCCGAAAGGTCCCGGGTTCGAATCCCGGCCAGCCCCACGGTCCTTCGCCTTTTCCACTTTCCCACTTACATAACTTTCCTTCTTTCTTCTTCCCTCTTTACATTCCTGATTCCTCCTGTCATAGCCTTCCTTAGCCCTTCCCCGCTCCACCAAAGCGCATGTCATTGGTTGGTTGATGAGATTCATCTCGTTTCAGGAGGCATAACACTCCAGCGAGTTGTTTCTCGATGCCGCGATGTCAAAGTCGCACTAGTAATGGTTGGAAGTAGGTGGACTAAAAATATCGCGGGTGGGTTGTGGCAGTTCCTTCCTTCCCCGACTAGAGCTGCTGTTCGACATTGCACTCTATACGAATAAAATAGATTGTCGACAGTATAAAGGGCCTTTCCTGAGACTCTAGTCTTTCACATAAAAAAAAAAAAAACTGATAAAACATTGGAATTTTTCTGGAAAAACGAAGAATATTGGGATTTAGATCCCACTTTTTAATTCCATACCGTGTAAACGGAGTCACTCAAGTTCCTGTTCTAATTATCATATAAAATAATACACATTTACCTAAAAGATGAACCTAATTACATTGCTCTACGATAATTCGCCTAGGAGTTATTCAACTTTAAGTAAATATTAAAAAAATACCTTTTTTCATTCGTAAACACCCTGTATCGTAGTGGATGATGGATGGATGATGGAGTAAGGATGAATAGAATTTTATTTTATTATTATATAAATTCCTTTTTATACAAATTATATTTTTTGATGTCGATTGTTTTGTATTTATGGAATAAAAAAATATTTCAGATTTTTCTTTTTTTTAATTACCCCTCTAAGCTAGTTGGCTGGAAACGCCCTTGTTTAGGTGGGAGTTTTATACAAAAATAAATCTCATGTGGTAATAAATGAAGATCCTTAAAAATTGACATGACATTCAAAATATAAACATACATTCTTATGAAAAGGCTATATATTTTCGAGATTTTCAATTTAACTGAGGGGAATGCGTTTATCCTCTATTTTCCCTTCTTATTTTAATGTTTTCAATCGTAAAAGTGGTTAGACGGCCGGAGGTGTTGATAATTCCTGTGACTCTAGTCTTTCACATAAAAAAAAAAAAAAAAAAAAAAAAAAAAAAATTATCCTGCAAACAGGATATTCATTCAGCCCCATACGAAAGCGAATACTTATGTATAAAAAACGAAGTATGTCGGAATCTGCTCTAGTCATTTGGGATCCTTTTTATTCTTTTCGTTACAATATAACTTTTCAAAAGGATTTTCGGGTGTTGGGTAGTACAGAAACTAGAGCTGACTGCTTTCATTCATGAACAAATATAAAAAAATATAATCAATCCCCCCGATGATTGAACGGATATATCCAGGTCGAAAGGAACAGAGCCAAAAAGTTTGTTTTCAATGGACCGACCTCAATCAAAAGTTCTTTCAATATAGTAGTTATTTATGGGCTGGAAGTGAGTTTTCCAATTCATGCTTATTGTACATGGCCGGAACTGAGGATGATTTCTGGGGTGAGAAATGGGTCCTTGTCAGAATGTCACACTTACTACATAAGACCTTTAGCACTAGTTAACTTCCCAGTTTATAGGGAAGTTATTATAATCGATCCGAAAATCGAATTCGAAATTTTCAACGTATTTTCATTTTTCAAGGTAACAATAACTTTTTAAGCAAAAATTTTAAAATAAGTATGTGTGTTTGCGGACGTAGGTCATTTTTTCCTGTTCGATATCGCCAAAAAAGATAACGACTTCGTTGAACTGCCGTTCGAAGCGTATTAACCAAAATATAATCTGAAAAGATTTTTATAATATTCGGTCGAGCCGTTTTACGTCAGACGACATAAGTGATTTTTGTACCTGCACGGTACCGCGCGAACTAAAACTGATATCGACTTCTTTAAGGCGCCGAAAGAAGAACATTAACGAAAAAATGCTTTGAAACAAATTTCATAATGTTGGGTCGGGCCTTTTTTTGTTTAAATGGAATAACTTCGGCCGAAAGACCGAATTTGATAACTTTTGCTAATATTTAATAAACTTGATGGAATGAGACCCGCTGTTAACGAAGTGGTCTTTGTTGGATTCTGCACAACAAAACATCACTTGTCAAAATCCGACAACCTTTAAACATCGTTCAAAAATTATGTTAAGCTTTACAAACATCACGAATTTTTCAAATCTTGGATCCGCACTTCTTGGCGGGGAATTGTTTTGTAAGTCCTACAGTTTCAGGAAATCAGGAAACCGAAAAAATTTGTCTCTTTGTTTGGTCAAGTCTGACAAGTACTTTACATTGATTAAAAGAAGTCAATCCCAGTTTATCAGCGGCTCTTCAACACGCTCAATAAAAATTCGAACACCCGCTTTAGTGTAGCGAACGAAGTTCGAAGGAAATGGTTGTTTGCTAACGTTTAACAAATTATCCAGAAAAATATTTTGGATTCACCACTATTATAGTTATTTGAGCTAGCTTCTTTCGGGATTTCATTGTCACCAGTTCTGATACTAGCCAATTTCCCACTGCTGGTTAATGCATTACTATTTTGTAAGAAGTCAGTTTATTCCGTCTACGTTCATTATACTGGGAAGTTGATCGTGCGGACCGAAGGGGTCAAACCCACATCCCAACTAGTTTTCATCATAACTCCGTAAGTTTTGATGCTAATTAATTTTACTATAGCTCATTTCATTAGGTCTTTTCAAGTACTTGAAATAGGGTCTGCTAAGTTTTTCTCCAAAAATTCGTCGTAACGTTGAATGGAGTTCAGTTTTGGGCTAGCAAACGGTCATCTTTAACGACTCATATCTCGATTTAGGTTTTATCTACAGAAATGAATAAAACACTAATCGATTGGTTATTTTAAAAGCTTCATTTTTTCCAAAAAACGTAATGTTTTTTAAGTTATTCGTGGTGGTCTTGGAGGGCTGCCAGAATACTTGTTGGTCTTTGAAGGACATTACATGGGCTGGTAACAAATTAAGTATTCGCCCATTCCACCTCAGAAACGCTTAAGATCATTGTGAAAACGAAGAGATTCATATAAATTCCCTGGAGCAAGAACCTGGGTGGGCGGAGCTTTTGACAATTCTACGAATCCTACCGTAGAGGTCCATTACGTCCTAATGACATGAAAACAATTCTATGGAAAAAAAAGCAAGTTGCGGTCTTTGTCGCTTAATTAATTATTTAAAAAATTCGCAATTTCCTGTAATGACAAGAGATTCAATGTTAACGCCATGTTTGTCAGGGTTCATTTTACGCGAAAGCTCATTTAAAGGTAACCCAGGGAGCAGGAAAATTTACTTATATATCCAAGGAATTCAGGTTAACGACATAAAGGCTGGCGTAATGATTTTCGGTGATGCTGTGAACTCTTTCGGTGCTTCTTAATTGGTTGAAATTAATGAAAGGGAGAAAGGTAATAAAACCGGCAGAACCGACAACGTGCAAACCATCCAAGAAATAAACTCTTTCCACCCTCTGCCTCCATTTAGGTCCTTCGCATTAAACTGTCGCTACAAGTTAAATCAACTCCTTACAGTATGCTTTCATTATTCATCTAAGGCAAGGGTGCCAAACTCAAAGGCTAACTTGGGCCTTACAAATAAGGTTTAACTTTAGGTGGGCCACAAAAAAATCGATATTCATAGAAAAGTAGGTTTATTTCGAATAATACATTACAATAAACATATAAAAGAACAAGAAAAATTTAATGTTTACGTCCTGACGCTTGACATGTATTCTCTGCTTCCAACTTTCCTATTTCGGGTAAAATTTTGTTCCCAATGATTACAAATGCTCGCAATGATTACAGTGATTACGATTATCAAAACTGACTCAAGGTGAGCGTCATCAATGCTGTTTCTAACAGGAGACTTGTTTCTCCTTTCATAAGCGAACAGTTACGCAGCGATAAGTGCTTCCACAACATGGAAATAATTTCATATGCGAATTTTCGAGTATTTTCAAACCTGGCTGATAAATATTTGTAAAATTCAGGCAGACCCACTTCAATGATATTTGCTAAGTTACCTTTTCTGGACTCAGCAGAGCGATAGCGTCATTTGACAAATTCCGACCACTTTTTAAATACTGTGCAAAAACTACGTTTTCCAAAACAAAGTATGAAATTATATTAATTGCCTCAACAATATGAAAGTAACAATGGAATCTTACCACAAACCCACATCATAGCTCATTAACAAAACACACTTTTGACACTGGACACAAATTTAAATTTAAAGAAACAAAGATTATAGACTCTGATAACTTTTTGACTCATTAAAGAAACTTTCCATATCAATAAAAATTCTGCATTAACTGTTAACAACCATACCGATTTCAAAAATAATTTAAAACATATTAACAATTTCATTCCAAATTACTTATAACGGTTTTTAACGTGATTTTGTCTCGCTCATATTATCCACCTGTCTACTATGAACTTCTTTCATTTTTTCTTTCTTCAAGTTTGGTATTGAATGCTTTTCATTTTTATCTGTCAGTGACACTTCATTCTTTCTTTCTGCCGACTTATACTGCAGCTCTGTTTTTCACAATCATGAATCACAGTAATAAGATCAACAGTAAAATGAAACTTAAAACTAAATATAAAATTTATTTTGTCAAATATTTGTTGAGTGCGGGATTTATTATGTATTAATGTTCATTTTTTATGACTTTAACTCTTAAGGGGGTAGACTACAGTAAAATTTTCAAAAAATTCATTTTTTTTGGCTTTAAATTTGAAATCAGCAACCTCGAAAACCACCGAGTTAGAAATTTCATCACAAAATAATCAAGATTTCACGTTTTGGCCAGAAATTTGGGACTCTGTCCCACAGTGCAATGTTCAAACGCGTTTTTCTCGAAACGATGTACATGATATCTCAAGATCTAATTAACGAATTGACTTGAAATTTGACACACTTCTTTTATGGATGAGTGCCTCTGACGTCACGTGGGATTTTTTCAATATCTTGTTTTGTTCAATAATTATCTATTAACAATCATAACATGAAATTTGTGCCGAAAAAACGTATGTATAATTCAGGATTTTCTTTCTCGTTGCCAAAAAATGCTAAAAAAAAGGCTACGTGACGCGATAGCCAATACCATATAGATGATGAGAATATTTGGTTTTTTTGTCTCAGACGACTGGTTTTCGCAGAATCATGTACACCATCCAACAATGCGTGAAAATCATAGGGATGTGCGAAGCAACATATATCGAAATATAGCAACATATGTATATCATAACAAAAAATTTTTTAAACGTTTTTTAATATGTACGGAAGATAATAGAAAAAAATTATTAGTGTAACATTATTAGTTAGTTAGCAATAAATTAATGAAAATGACCCACAAACAATGCCCGTTACTGTGCTCTACCCCCTTAATGATAATGCTAATTTTGTGGTAAGATTCCATTGTTACTTTCATATTGTTGAGGCAATTAATATAATTTCATACTTTGTTTTTAGCTGATATCATATAACTATGTACAAATTAATATAATATATTTTGGATTCCTAAGGCTCACCGATTGTTTTAATAATTCTCTCAGGTTTAATAGTCCTTTTCCCACTAGTACTAAAATAATTACTATTCTCTATGCAGTCAGTTTGTTAGTTTGAAAGCCAGATGTACATATGAAATTGGTGTGTTTTTTCATTACAATTCAATGTTATTATTGTCCATTTTATTGTGTTTTTTCCTGGTCAGTTAACTTATAAAAAAAAACACACCGAGTAAATTCATATAATTGTTTATTACACAAATGTTAAAATATTGTTATTCATTTCTTTATAATTCACGCACTTATTCTAGTCACTTCGAAAACAACCTTATACTAAATAATCTAACCGGATTACAGCCGGCGAATGAAGCCGTCAGACCACGACGCATCTGCACCCGCTGGAGACGAACGAACAGACTGACGATCTAGCCAGAAAATTACTCAATAAGCAATACCTAGCGGTAAATACAGATGTTCAGGGTCAGACTTCTCCTTTACATCTTGTGTACAATGTACATATACATATATATAGACTTATTTATATTCAATATATAACACATTTATTACTAAAATATCCATTCATAATATTCAACATTCATTACCCGAATTTTGATCGTGTGGACCGAAATGGTCAAACCCACAACCCCACTAGTTTTTATTCTGCGTCTGTCTGCGAGCTGGAATTCGGTGCGCCTCGCTGCACCCATAAGACAAAAGCATGGCGTGCGCCAAAACAATTGGGAATCTCATAACCTCTTTTTCCATGCGCCGTGAGAGTATCAAATCCCACCACGATGCTACATTCGAAAATAAAAGTGTCGCTCCGTTCGATTAAAAAAGTATTGATCGAGGTATAACAGGCAAAGTTGAGCGAAAATCCCCTGCAAGTAGTGTCAGAGCACTTCCCATCGGTTGCTTTTTACTCGGAAATCTCGCGAAGCGTTGATTCAATTCTCGATAATTTCACTGCAAGTGCAGTCTCGTTCTACATTTGAATCGACGCCAATATCAAATTGGTAAGAAATGTCTTGCCTGTACCCCCTGGAGCCTCTAGGAAAACCATCTCGCTATATCCTTTGGCTGCACATTGCAGGATTTTGTCGTACGATTTTTTTGATCAGCTACTAATAGACTTGGTTATTGTCTTGGACATGTTTTAGCTGATTTAAGTTGAATTGCTGTTCTCGCACCAAGCCTCTGTTTTGCACAGCACTGCTGCCTGGTGTCGATTCTGCTATTCCAAGTTGAGTAAGAACTTTGTTGTTGGTTGATATGCATAAGTCCTCAATCAGTATCAAATGGACGTCACCAATCGCTTTATCATACCCAAAACACCCTAAATATAGAAAGAAGTCATGTAGATGTTTGCTATTACGAAATAATGTGCTGGTACTGTTCGCCGTTCCTTACCAAATCGATTTCTTTTAATGGGGTGAACTCTAAATCAACAAGTCTCTCTACATTTTAAAACATCAAAGACGAAAATGAAACGAAACTTCACGTTCTCGATTCACTTCTCGAAATATTGATTTCGTCTTTTGCAAATGTATAATGTCACAATCTAGGTTATCGCCTAGTATTTAGGGCTTGGTATTCAAGTAAACCCATTTTGCGTACCACTTTCAGAATCTCAAGGAGTATTTGTTACCCTTTTAACAAGTCTCGAGCCCGTTCCACCTGCACAAACACAAGGTAATCAATAGTAAATCGTCAAGTCGGGTTTCTTATTACTTTCCCCAAAGTTACCAATCTCTGCACCCCGATCTGCGAAAACAAATTCCCAACCATACGGGGGCAGTCGATGCGGGGAGGATATTTTCATAAACCCGACCCGGCCACCCGCACCCCCTTAACATACGGTTAAATTATTAAAGGGAATTTGAGGAAAAACTTGACGAACAAGTTGCGTGGTTACACTCACCCCATAATCCTGCGTGGTAGGTTTCCCGACGATTCGTAAAACCGAAGGGGCTGGGGGTAGCTGTGACCAGAAAAAAGGAAAAGCTGAGAGCCACAAAATTGGAAAATACAAGGCTCTGCCAAAAGAAGCGCACGTTCAGGACGGAAAATTGAATTTTTTTATTCTTGATTCTTTTTCCTTTATTTTTTGATGAAACAAACCCAGAATGAAGAACGGTTATTTTTTGTGTTCCCAAGATTATGAGAAATGGATTTTTAATGTCGATTTGTGAAGGAGAGTAAATAATTGGATTGCTTGAGGATTTGTGGAAACTTTGTTAATATCTCCAAAGGTAAATATTTTGAAAGGAGGATGTCAGAAAATGTATGGGCTTTGGTACCACCTCCAATAGCTATGTGCAATACGTCATTGGATAGGCCTTTGTGAGCTGAATGTAAGTTACTATTGCTGCTAGTACGAAATCTACGTTTTGAGTAGTATGCGTAATGTATACTGAGTAACATGTAAAAAAAAGAATTTTACTTTTACATATCACCCTGTATTTTTGAAATCATATAATCTATTCCCACGAATAAGGTACCAATGAACGCAGACTTCCTCCACCTATCTATGATAGCAAAATTGATGATTCTGTCTTGCCAATTTTTGGAGTTATGTCGCCAAAGTCGAACTTTTAGGTTTTTTAAACGAAAATGTCAACTTTACTTCAGGTTGAGTGAAATTTTGGCCAAAATTTGATTTTTGGTCGGGTCAAAATTCTTGTAAAAACTAAAGTTGTAGAGAATTTCATTGTCAGCATTTTGGGCCCTGGGGTTGTATGACCTTTAGAAACCAAGATACACGAAAAGCTCGGGAAAACGCGATATTTCCGGCGGGCATGTTTTTTTTTGGATTCCGAAATTGTTTTTTAAAAAAGTTACAAGGAAGCTATTTTGGAGTTTGGTCTCCTTTCGTTCGTTTTTTTGCTAATTTCCCCGTACTACTTTTACAAAATTGCAGTTTGAATCTGAATGCAATGTAGGGGCCACTTTATTTACATGTAACTAAGAGCAACTATTACGTGACGCGACGGGATAATAATAAGTATTTTCGTTGTTGTATGACAGCGATGAAGATACTCAAGTAGGTATGACGGACGTTTATAGATAAATACTGCTGCCTTGAGGGAAAGGTATTCGTCGAGCGTGAACCCTGGAATAGAAGAGCGATATGATATGGGCTTATATGGTCAAATCTGCGGAGGTTATGTACAAACCTGGTACAATCATTAAAGGCAACGTTAAGTTTTACCATCAGGTGACGGGAAAACTGAACTAGCGTAAATGAAGTGAAGGAGAACTAAGGTTCTAATAAGCTTTGACCGAGCACCTACAGGCAAAATAGACTCGAACAACCAGAGGCGGCGCAAGTTACTGTAAATTTTGGATAAGGTATGATCGGTTTGATCACAGTTGGGGTTAGTTGATCACAGTTGGGGTTAGTTGTCTGTTCAGGTAAACACCTAAGCTCTTGACTCGCAGTTTGTAGGGTAAGCTTGTTTGAATGTGAGTTATTAGTGGTAAATAAGAGGTGTCTAACACACTCCTGGGTATTGCAATGCAGCTAGACTTAGAGGCATTTAGATGCAGCTGATTGGTTAACGACCATAAATATATTCGCTCAAGGTCAGTGTTGACGTTATAGAAACAGTTTTCTACCAATCCAAGAGGACTATTTAAATAAATCTGAACGTCATCCGCATACATGTGAAGTTTGCAATCCTTGACAGTATTACAGATATCATTAATGTAGATGCTGAGAAGTAGTGGCCCTAGAATAGAGCCCTGCGGTATCTCACATGTGTAATTGGTGATGGATCAGAGATAGAATCTTGAAACCATACATTTTGAGAACGGTTACTTAAATAATTCCGAATTAAGGAGATGGCTGAGGGGGAGAAACCCAGGTAGTCTGATAGTTTTGTTTCAAGAAGCTTATGACTAGCCCTCTCAAAAGCTTTGCTACAGTCGAAATGCACCAGAAATGCAATCTCACCATAATGAAGAGCAATTCGAAGGTCAGTAGTTACCGTTAGCAGCGCAGTTTCGCAGCTACTGCTTTTACCGAAGCCGGACTGTGTACTCTGCGTACTAAATAGCATAGAAAAATAGGATGGGGCGATAATCAGAGTGATTTTTCGGGGATTTGCATTTAGGTAAAGCAGTTACAATCGTGGTAAAATAGTTGTTTAGTTCGTTAGCAGTAAGGCTGCTCTGGTGTCTTATGCCCGTGTGTAGCTCAGTAATCGGCAATTTAAATCTTTTGGTCAAGCTTGGCCGTCAGTTGGTATCCCGTTGAAAATGGTTAAAAACTCTACGGTCATGATATGCCCTTAAAAGCCAGTCGGCTGTTGCACGTCTGCTGCAAGGCCACCTTTTTTAATTTGTACTGGGGTTGAAGGCAAAAATCAAAATTTTCCGTAAATGACGCTTGTTTGGCTCAAAATTCGACATTTTGACTTACAACAAAATATATGACGCCGATAAAAATTCACAAATCTAATGATAAGGACTTGTTGCCAGATTTCTAGCTTATCATCGTTTGTGATCTGAAAATTTTTCCCTATATTTCAACTGCTGCTTGTGTATTAGAAAACGTTTTTTTAGTTTTTTAGTGGTACTCCACATTCTCTTTAATCGAAGTAAATTTCTATAGATCTAAGATTATCGAGAACATCGTTTGAATGAACAGTCTTAATTGATTTTAAAGAGAAACGTCCGTCATTCCTGCTGTAACAATTTGCATTCTCCATAGAACCGCACCTGAGGCTAAATACGTCATTCGAACAAAATTTAATTATTTGTCACCATGAACTCCTTAATTCAGGTCATGCATTTAGCTTTTGTTATGTTAATCCTTAAAATTGAAGTATAAATTGATTGCCCTCGTCTTCTGTAAGGTTGTAAAAATTTTGAAGACATAAACCTATTCCTGAAAGAATTTCCAATAAAGTAGCTATAAAACCACCCGACTGGTGTCCCATCAAATGATCCGTTTGCTATAAAATGTTGAACCCTGCTCCAACGTAAAGTACCAAGTACAAACCACATTCCTATTATCCTGGATGCTTGCTTTGTTGCATAAATTGAACTTTTACGATACCTTTGAGATGCCACTTAAAGAATCTTTATGATCTGGATGTAGGATCCTTTTGGTTCTCTAACATTCTCTTACATTTAAAAACAAATTAACTCCGGGTGTGGGTGTTTGTAATACCTTGATGGATTAGAATTCTAGATGGAGCACAATGTGCAAAATGTACGAAAGAAAAAAATCGATTTAAACATTTTCTTCAAATAGGGAGATTCAACAAAGCCCTTTCTATTTTAAAAAATTTAAAATGGTTTCAGACATGAAAGAGCTTGCTGAACGATGTCTGACGCGGTAAAACGTGTTTGTTCTCTTTAAGTGTATGTTTGACGTGAACGTAGCATTTGCAGGCCCTATGGATCCTATTTGACTCCTGATGGCAGTTCATATTGAATTTATTGTGCTGCCATCAAATAACAAAATGTGTACATTTTGCGTCTTTCACTACCAGCAACACCACGTATACACTACCACCGGTAGGTATATAAAGTCATAAGTGAATTCAGAAAAACATGAAAACCCTATAAGGACTCCATTCTCGATACATATTGCTCCTTTACCACTTTATATTACTAACAACCCGCCTTCGGTATCCTGGCCCTGTCTACATACCCGCCATTTATATGGAGAACCTGTCTTGTATCTGTTCCGGACTTTTAAGTAGAATAGATATTAAAATTTTAGAGAGTGAGGAAAAGAGAGGGCGGGTGAGAAAGGTGTATTGAAAAAATTAGGAAAATAGAAAACTGAATAAATAATTCATAAGATACAGGACGATGGTGGGGTGGGGATCTTAGACCACAGCCAGAAAAATTCATTCTATTGAATAAATGAACTCATCGGAAACGACGTACATACAAATGCGAAGACCTGGAGGAGCAGATCCTGTCATCAGTATGAAGGAAGGGAAGCGTTGTGATATGCACACTGAATAAAGGCCCCCATACACGGTCAAATTGGCTGTACAACCAGATTTTCATCAAACCTATAAGCGCAATGTATTTTGATCGGCCGACCGGCCCACAATCGATAGTTTTGGTTGTACAACCGCACTTCGCTGTACAACCAATTGGACCGTGTATGGGGGCCTTAAAGGAAAATGGCATAGCAAAGAATAACATCTTAGTGGGGTAAGACGAAAGGCGTACAAGCAAGTAGTGTTGGATAGGACACGATTATAAAATGAGTTTGTAAGGGGAGCCTCTTCTTCCTGGTGAACCAGTACAGTGACTCCCTTCAAATGAGGCGAGGTGCCATTATATTGCTAGCACGTCACGTAGTAAATGGCTCAAATGTTGCGATGCGGGTAGATCTAATGCGTTTGCGAAAGAGGGGATAAGATAAATGATGAATGAATGGGAATATTAGTTATCGTGCCTATGAATGCTAGTGTCGCATCTAAGAGGTTGCTTTCGATTGGCGGCTTGATTCAGACCGACAAAAAAACAGACTGACAGTTTAGAAGTGTTGTGTTTGCAATATTTAAATTTTGAATACTAAATTTTGTAATATTGTAACACATTTCCTTAACTTTAAAATAATGTTTTATTTAAAATATACAAAATGTTGCAATAATCGTAATCGTAATCGTCGATTATTGTGGCTGATAATCGTAATCGTTATCGTAATCGCTAAGTGTCGTTTCATCACTATTAAAAAGTTGATAGTGTCTAGGGTATTGACCTTTTCTCGAATAAAATCACTTTGCTGGGTCTTTGTATCTTAGCACCAGTGGTTCTACAAGGTATTTATCTATGGAGTCAGTTGTTTGGTTTGTGGTTTTTTGGTCACACACCTGCTTAACAAAGCCATCCCAAATATTAGACTCCAGTTCCGAAAGCGAAGACAATGTTGTAGATACTGGCATGGCTTCAGAATCACGGGTTTGAGCCTCCTATGCATTAAACTGGCCCCAAGTAGGTATGAAAGCTATGCCTCCAGAAGGTATATTTCTAAATTTTATTTATTTATTTATTTATTTATTAAGGTTTCAGTACATCAAGATTACAATATCTTATTCCGCTGAAAGCGTATGTACTTTAATTATATAACGGCAAATTAAACAAAGCAATTGTGAAGTGTAAAAAAAAAAAAAATTTTAAATAAAAACAAAATTATAAAAAGAAAAACAAGTAAGAAGAAGAGTAAAACAAACTGAAAACCTAAAATAACTGAAGGAATATTATTGACTAGTAAAATAGTTGAAGACACGTTTCCTGAAAACACCCAATGACCCCGCACTCTGTATATCAGCGGGTAAACTATTCCATAATTGAGTATAGTGAACAAAAAAAGATCTCTGCGCAACTAAATGGGAGAATCTAGGTAGGATAAATAGTATTCTTCTAGTCGTACGACCAAAACGGAGATACTCATGGAGGTATGATGGACGATCAGAGTGTAGGAGTTTGTAAATGAATATCATTGCCTTGAGCGATAAGTATACATCCAGTGTGCACCCCAGAACAGAAGAACGATATCGACTTATATGGTCAGATCGGCGAAGATTATAAACAAACCTTGTACAATCGTTGAAGGCTACATTGAGTTTATCACGACATGACGCATCAAGGGACGGGAAGACCAAGCTAGCATAGGTGAAGTACGGTAAAATTAACGTTTTGATAAGCTTTGAACGGGTACCTAAGGGCAGAATGGAAGCATACAGCCATAGTCGACGCAAATTTCCATATATTTTAGATAGAGTATGAGAGATCTGGTCACAGCAAGTTAATTGTGAGTTCAGATAGACGCCTAGATTTTTAACTCGCAATTGATAGGGTAAGCGCGTCTTCATGAGAATGATAGGTGGAAGGGAGGAGGTGTCTAAATGACTCCTATACATTGGAATGCAGCAGGACTTCGATGCATTTAGCAGTAAGTGGTTGGAAAGAGACCATTGAGAAATACGCTCGAGATCGGCGTTAATGTTGTTAACACAGTTCTCAACCAAACCAATAGGACTGTTTAAGTATATTTGGACATCATCTGCATACATGTGCAGTTTACAGTTAGTCACGGTACTGCTGAGATCATTTATATACATGCTAAAAAGCAGCGGTCCTAGAATGGAGCCCTGCGGAACACCGCAGGTGATTGGCAAGGAGTCGGAGGTTGAATTTTGTAGCCATACTTGTTGAGATCGATTATGCAAGTAGCTCCGAATAAAGGAGGACGCAGAGGATGAAAACCTCATGTGGTCAATCAGCTTAGTTTCAAGGAGCTTATGGCTAACACTGTCGAATGCCTTACTAAAGTCCAGGAGTACAAGAAAAGCAATGTCATGCGAATCAAGAGCCATTCGCAAATCGGTGGTCACTTTCAGTAGTGCAGTTTCACAGCTACTGCTCTTGCGGAAACCAGACTGTGCGTGGGACAACAGGGACCACATTTCGCAGTGCCCATCGATTTGCCACGTCATTAATTTTTCTAGTACTTTGCCTAAGAAACATAGTATACTTATAGGACGATAATCAGCGGGGCTTTGTGGAGATTTGCACTTAGGTAATGCGATAACTTTTGCTTTTTTCCACTGAAGCGGAAAGTAGGATTTAGTGAGGCAACTATTAAAAATATGTGTGATGTAGGGAAGTACCAGAGGAAAAATTAACTTTAGGAATATGGGTGGGAGGTTGTCTGGACCAACAGATTCGGATTTAATTGAATAAAAAGCTTTATGGACTTCCGTATGATCCACATTGCGAAAACAAAAAACACCAGTATTACTATTAGCTGCCCTTAAGTAATTACGGTCTCCGCGTATATTTGATGCAGACGTAAAGTAATTGTTTAGTTCATTAGCGCTAAGGTTTATATGTGTTTCGCTTTCATTACCATGAATACCAAGTTGCTTAATGTTGGTCCAAAGTTTCTTTGGGGGCAAATTCGGGTTAAGCTTAGACGAAAAGAAATGGGCTTTCGCTTTACGTATGGAGGAAGTTACTAAATTCCTAACCTTTTTGTAGGCTTTAAAGTTCGCATCGGTTCTATTAATTTTATATTTTTTGAATAAGAATTCAAATGTCTCTCGGGTTCAAAACTTCACTCCTCGACAAATGTAAGAATTGTCTCTTCAATACAAAATTTACGTCCCACGAAAAATGTATGAATTGTTTCTTTAGTGCAACAATGTAAGAATCGTCTCTTGTAAGAAATATCTCCCGAGTACAAAACTTCACTCCCTCAAAAAATGTAAGAATTGTCTCTTTAATATAAAATTTCACTCCTTCCCCTGTAATAGATTTGTCTCCAGTTCGTATTTACAATCTCACCACGGCTCAGTTTAAATTGGATATTTTACTGCCACAAAAGAAGTAAGAAATATCTCTCCACAATCGCACGATACACGCTCATATTCCACTAGTACATTATTTTTGAGCCGGGATATTTAGAAAAGTTGAGGCCTCAGTACAATTTACCATCGTGTACGGGACATATGTACTGCTTCATGTAAGTCCGGCTCAACTCTAGGTTAATGGAACTGGTATGGGAACGGGAGCGCTCTAAGCTTTTTAAGGAGTGCTGAAACATGGCTATTGGAGCACTCCATTTCCAACTTGGGAAGATGAGGTCTTGAATTGAAGCTTTATTTCGAGTGTGCAAAGTCAAAAAGCGTAAAGTTGTTCCATACAGTTTTCACTGAGAGGGGTGGGCTTACGGCTGTAAAAATTTCGTTTCCATTCCTCACTTTTAGCAACAACCAACAACAAAGTTTCTTGAGGCGTTTAAAATCGAATCCAAAAAATCCAAGAATTCCCAAATACATTAATTCCAATATTACCGACCAAAAAATATAAAACTCCTCCAGTTATTGCAATTTTGTTAGCCGTTATCAAAGTAAATTCGTTTTTATTTTCACCTTTATCTATCGAATTACAACTATTTATCAAGACAAAATCTCTACGGCTGAAGTCCTTTGATCTGGCTCAAGAACAACCCAATAAAAGGAACGAGAATGATGCCAAGGCAACAACCTCCTACGTGATTCTATGAAATTTTAAATTCAACCAAATTGAACTGAAATCTTTTACCGTCTCCTGAGGTTCTCTGCGGTTGGTTCCAGCGAAGTTAAGCTATGCATCAGGCAATTTGAGGCCTCTCGATGAAATTTACAATATATACCCTCTACCTTCACTAGACCGACTAGTAGCTATATACATCCGAGAAGTCGTGATGGCTGGTAACCACAAAGAGAAATACTTTACCCTTGGACCCTGTGTGTAATGCTCATTTGAATACACATTGCCTAACCAGAAAATAGCGTACAAGGATATTGCAGGGCTCCCATAGCAATGAGGATCCGAGGATTTATAGGGAATTCCATATAAAATATGTAAACAAAAGGCTTGAAAGGATGAACGCTGTGCTCCCAAACTATGTGCCTTAATGACAAAGGTTGCTTGTTATTATTTAAGCAAATTTCTGGGCGCATGTTGCCATGTCAAAAGCACCCCTTTCTATTTGAGCAACTGTCATGGAGGACATTTCTATTTAAAACAGTGTCACGCATTCAATCTCGTATGTGCTCAGAATTTCCTTTTCAAAGAATATTGCATATTCAAAGAGTTAAGTGTCCGGGCCTGGAATAGAGAGGGTGGAGGGAATGTTGTTGGCGTGTTCTGTAATAAAATAATACGGAATGTATAGATAGGAAATGGCGGCAGCCTCGTCCAACACTCGTGAATGGGAACGCAATTGTCGCTGGAAGGCCATTGTTTTGTAACCACATTCGTGAAAAACTTTTACTTAACTATGTGAGTATGCTGAGACTGACTTTAAATCCAGTCCGTCATATTCTACAACGGATCATACTTCCCAGTTTCGAAGCCTCACTCAACCCCTTTAAGAAAAGGTTTCCAAATGCACGCTGACTGATGCTAGCTAGCCAGACATGGACAACTGCAGATACAATTGGTCGTATGCAAAAAAAAAGGAGAAGTAAGTTTTATCTCATATTTATGAGCATTTACTTCATTTCGTATGCAAAAAGAGATCAATTTCATGTATGTATTGAGAAATGTCTCATTCGGAAAGTTGTTTACAAGAAATTGCCTGAACTCAAATTTTTGAGATATTGCTTATCAAACCAGTGGGATGTTGTGCCTAGAGACTAGGCACTAATTACGCTTTTTCATTGCATTCTTTCGGTTGAATAACACTTCAGAATGGATGACCATAAAAAATCAAAAAAATGATATTTTTTCACTTCTAATTAAGTAAATGTTTAGGTATGTACTCCTGAGTATCATTATTAAATAATATAATTTAGAGATAGATTCAAAACATGTTCCACCGAAGTAGAAAAAAAATTACATTGAACTTGGTTCCCCGGGATAGGATTTCAGCGCCTTAGCTCTAGGCTACCGATATATATGTACTTTATTAGAAATTTATTTTTGGTTGTTAAATATACTTCCGGTTGGAATTTTCAGACCATTTTTTCAGTTTAAGGTCTCTTGATAAAGAGCTACAATTTGAGATATGGCCCAAGTCTGTAGCGACAGTACTTTCAGATATGAAAGAAGGTCACAGACGGAAGACAGACGGACAGAGCCTCTGTATAAGCTTTTTTTTATTTTTAAATCGAGGGCTCGGCCGAATATTATTAATTTTTACAGGGAATGTTTTCATTAATATTCTTCGATCGGCACCTCAACGAAGTCGATATCTTCTCTGGTTCGCAGGATATCGTGTTTGAAAACATGATCACATATGTAAGTAGACATACACACACATACTTATTCTCAAATGTTTTGCTTAAAATGCTATTTGTACCATGAAAAATGAAATTACGTTGAAAATTACGATTTCGATTTATATCCGATTTCCACTGAAAATATTCACATTGAAAACACGCAAAATTAGATTGTAAATAAGGTGTGCAGGCAGTAATTGCTATTTATTGCTGAACAAATATAATTTTAATTAAACAGAACTTAATTTACAGTCTGCGTTGTGGCAATTCAATGGATTTTTTTTAAAAGTTAATTGCAATAAACTCATTGAAAATTAATTGCCGCAGATTTATGGGTAAATTAGGCACAATGCTTCGACAGGAGCCAATAAAATTTTTAATTTACCTTTTATATTAGCGTAGGTAATATTAAGGTTAATTAATTAAATAATGTTTTCTATTTTATGTTAAATTTTGCTTAAAATTAGTTAAAAACAAAAAAAAAATTAAACCTTTTAATTATTTACATATATTACCCGTGAACGATATTTAATTTTGAAAATGGTCAAGGATAGGTTAGGTTAGGTTAGATATGGCTGAGCTATTGGTTTGAGACACTTAGGCAACAGGGATAGGCCAATTTTGATGCCATAGTGATCCCACTTTAAACCTGACCTTCAAGTGTAGTTTCTTCGCTCAACCATCTGGAGGAAGTAATAAATCTTCTAAGTTGCGCGATCCCAATCTTCGAGCGAGCAAGCGTGTGTAGACAGGGCTCACCTAATGTGGTTAGTCTCTTTCTACTTAGGGCTGGGCAGTGACAGAGGAAATGTAGTATACTTTCTTCCTCTTCCGGATTCTTACAGCTTCTGCAAAAATCGTAGGTGTCAAGACCTACATAAATGGGGTGGCATGCGCTCCTATCAGAC